>JAOTQG010102351.1:3924-23994 GCA_025631175.1 Iris virginica
AACTCGAACTCGAACTCGAACTCGAACTCGAACTCGAACTCGAACTCGAACTCGAACTCGAACTCGAACTCGAACTCGAACTCTAACTCTGCACTAGACTTAGCAACCCCACTTTGTTTTCTACTCCTCTAGAAAACCAAGTTCATATCCACCAATGCACAAGGGCAATGATTTGCATATCAAAATACCATGCTGACTTTCATAGTGAGGTCAGGATTGAATTCTTACATGTGGGTTCCACCTGTTGCAAGGAATTCCTATGTTTTTACTCGAAAGAAAAATTGGCAGGCTTTGGAAACGTTATCATTTTTCATACTCAATATATTGTAGTGGATTTTCTGTCACTCGAGAATCCTGTCCAGTTAGCATTAGAGAACGCCTTTACTTGCTTATGTCATTTTAGATAGTTGGCAATTTGCAGGAACACATTCCAATGAGTCATAGTTGATCTCTCCATAAACCGTCTCACCACACTCACTAGGAAACGCATGTCTGGCCATAAACTGAGTCACCACACTTACAACTCAACTCAAATTTATTGCCGATTAGTTGGGGCCGGCCAAATGAAAATTATTTGGCAGTTCAATACAGCCAAATGCAAGGTTATCACATAAGCCACAATCGTTCGTATCTTTTTGTATTATAGATGTCCCTGTTAGCTTTGGTCTTGCCCTAACCCTAGCTTAATTTGAGGTTCCTCTCATTTTCCTTATTATAGGAGCGACTTTTACCAATGTGGTGACTTGACAATAGATTGCGTGGAATGATGGTAAATGATTCATGCACCTTGATTGGGACTAAGGCTGAAGCCTGATATCTTATCTGTGCTCGCCTCGTCAAGGCAATATTCTCCAAAGATTCAACGTCACCGAAAGGGTCGCCGAAAAATATTCTGGTGTTGAAATCCCGTTGGAATCACACGAGTGGGTGGTCACCATCACGACGCTAGCAGATTTTAGTCCCTGTGTTTTCTGAGTTGGGGACTTTGAAGTTGGTTTTTGTCCCTTCTTAGGTTTCCTAAACTGCTGTTTTTTTTATTATATGTATATATATTTTTGAGTTTTGTTGCTTAATACTATCTTTCTAATTTTCAAATTTCTTTCATTCTTCCTATTTGATTTCTTTCTTTCAAACTTCTTCATTTACTTTTGAATGTTTTTTTTTTTTTTTGGATGATAACATTTTGTTAATTTCATTTTAAATTACTGGTACTCTTATTGTTTATCTGTTAGTTACTTTAATAAGTTAGATAATTAACTTAAACACTTTCTTATTTTCTTTTTACACTTCATTGTTATTTCTATAATTATCTGTTAATTTTCTTAAAATGTTTTCAGTTATCTTTTGCTTAAATTTGCAACTTTGATATTGAATTTTGTATTATTGCCATCATATATGACATTGTGACCATAATTTCATGCGTTATTCTAATTTTTAACATGTTTTAATTCGTCTTATTGTTTACAACTCAACTCAACTCAACTCAGTCTTAGTCCCTATCACTTGGGTCAGCTACATGAATGCTATTTCGCCATTCGATGCGATCTAATGCCAAGTCGCTACACATAAGTGGCTCGATGGGGTCCCACTTTGTTCCACTTGAGAATGTGGCTTTCTCATCCTAGTTTAAAAGAGCTGGTTGGTAACCGATGGAGAGGGTGCGAGGTAGAGGGTTGGATCGATTTTGTTGCTATGAACAAACTTTGGTACCTGAAGGAGAGGCTTACGATTTGCAATAGGGAGGTGTTAGGAGAAACTAGGGTTAGAAAGGGTGAGATTATTAGAGGCATCGAGGAGTTGTACCGGGGGGAAGAGGGTAGAATTTTGTCGTTGAGTAACATGTGCTCTAGGCTGAGGGATGAGCTTGAGGAGGTCCTTACTAAGGAGGATGCTAGATGGCACAAAAAATCTAGGATGAAATGGGTGAAGGGAGGGGATTTTAACTCTAAGTTGTTCCAAGGGTAGCCGTTGGGATTTAGAGACGGGGGTACATTGATGAGCTAGAGAAGGATGATGGGTCGATTGTTAAGGAGTTGTTTGGGATTAAGGGACCCGGGAGTGATTGCTAACGAAATCACAATTTTATACAAACCTTATATACCAAAGATTGAGTTAATGGACTGATGATCAATGCTTTAGACTTTACTCGCATTACTGAGAGGAGAGCACCTCAGTTAGAGCCTCCTTTTGAGGAGGGAGGTGTGGCATGTTGTTACTTGTTTCTGGGCTAGGAAGGGACAAAGCGCTAAGTCAAGATGGTTTTACCATGGTTTTTCTTGCATTCATGTTCGAACCCCCTTAAAAGAATATCATGAGAGAGTTTGGTGACTTTTATTCTAACGTAGTGGTGCGTGAGAGCATTAACTCCACTTTTATTGCTCATTTGCTCTCATCCCTAAGAAGGAGAAATCCATTAAGATTAAGGATTATCTTCCCATTAGCTTAGTTACTAGCATTTACTAAATAATCACGAAGGTCCTTTCTCGGCGCCTAAGGAGATATTGGTACATACTATCTTTGAGGCCCAACGCACTTTGTTAGGGGCGGAAACACATTGATGTTGCTCTCTTAGCTAACGACGTTGTTGATGATATCAATCATGGGGGTAGGAAGGTCTTCTCCTTCAACTTGACTTCAAAAAGGCTTATGACCGCGTAAATCGGCAGTTCTCGATCTTGTTTTGGATAGGAAAGGTTTCAGGTCTAGGTAGCGTAGTTGAATTTTAGGGTGTCTTGCATCAACTTCGTTTTACGGTGAATAGAGAACCTTAGGAGTGGTTTAGATCCTTAGAGCTTCCAGAGGTCTTCATCATGGAGATCCTCCTTCTCCTTTACTGATTATCTTAGTAGTAGATGCCCTAAGTAGTCTCCTTACTCTCGAGTGAGGAGAAGGGAGTTTTAGATAGCTACTTGGTTGGTCGCGATGTTTTGAAGATCTTCCGTCTTATGTATGCCATGGTACCATCTTGTTTCTTTCTAAGGGGTAAGGAGATTTTTGAATGTTCTCACCGTTCTTCGAGTGTTTGAGTGTATGGTTTGAAGATGAATCTTTCTAAGTGCGGTCTCCTAGGTATCGATATCGAGAGTTCGTTGTCGATCAAGTATGTTCTCTTGTGGGCTGCTCGGCAAAATAATGTCCGTTTTCCTATCTTTGTGTTCCTTTACGGGATAATCCTTTGCCAGCTAGTTCCTGGGATCGTGTGGCAAGGTTTTTAAGCGTTTAAATGACCGAAAAAGTGCTAATTTGTCTCTAAGCGGACAAGTTACCTTGATCAACTCATGTTTTTTGAGCATCCCTATCAACTTCACGTCTCTCTTTAAGTTGCCAGGTGGGATAGTCGCGCGTTTAGAGGATTTTATGCGTTTCTGTGGTGCGGGCAAGGGTTGTCAGGATCATTTGGAGCTTGGGATGTTGTGAAGAGGCCTAAGGAAGAAGGGCGTCTAGGGATTAAGAATTTGATCTTTAGAAATATTTGCCTTATTAGCAAATAGTTGTGGCATTTCCTTTAGAGCCTCACTCTCTCTAGTAAGAGTTGTTAGCAAGCTTGGCACAACTAAGGTCATCCTTCCACTTAAACAAGACATCGCAACTCCACTTGTTGAAATCCCTTCACTTCTATCCAAGCTAGAACTTTATAATGTTATGAACATAAACTCTTATCTCTGTTATGATACTAATATGCCTTTTAGAATTCTCAGCAATCAACTTTTTGGTGTACGCGACAATAGAAATCATCTATACCCACCAACAAATGTACTTCACAGCATGTAACGATTGCACAAGGGCTTAACACGTCGAGGTTGGACATCCGTTTGAATGCAGAAAATGCAACAACGAGGAATCTATCGCTGAACCAAGGTGATATACTTCAGAACACTCTAATTATAAAAACCACAATTACAACATAAGCACCTTAAGCCTACTCCTTCCTCTAGGTGTCGCTTTGATATAGTGTTACCTCATGAAACAGGCTCAATGGCTGCCACCATCTATGGCTAGATTGCCGAAGAACACTTCGGTTTCACAACTTTCCAACTAACCAAAGAAAACAAGGTAAAAATTTATCATTGCACAACCTTCCCTATGAAAGTTGACCATCATAATCTGACATTTACATTGCGTTCCAACTACAGCGGCTCAAAGTCAACATACAAGAGGCCGTCAAACTCAAAGGAAGTCATAATGTTCCTAACTCGAGCATGTGAAATACAAAATCAAAGGAGAGGAACAACAAAAATTTAACATTTCAACCATCCTATGCCCACTTCCGGATGCTGCCACATCACTACCAAACACGGGCACATCTACGTAATCTTTTCCGACATTTCTTGCTAACCCAAAATCAGTGAAGCCTTTGTGTTATATAGCTTTGCAACGCACATTTTTGGCTTACAGAAACCATTTTTACATGTAATATTTACGTACACTTTTGCGTACATATCTTGCAAGAGCAAGAAACCATATGTACATGTAATCTTTAACTTCCCTGCCATTTTTGTGTTCCTACCTTGCAAGTGCGAAAACTCACTCAGTACTTATAACTTTGCCTCCGTAAATATAACTCTATACAACTAATTGCTTCCACTTATAACATTAATAAACATTTGCAAGGGAAGAACCTATTTAACCTTATATTTCACACAAAAGTGCAAAAAAAAAAAGGGAGGGGGGGAACCAACGACTAGTTCCATGAACCATAGTCACCAGGAACGCGGGGCGTTTCGGAGGGTATGGGTACGAGGAACATAACTTTTGTCAATTTTGGGTACGCGAGAGGTAGGATCGGTTAGTGCGCTAGTAGGGAACTCAATACGCTTTTATTGGGAACATAGCGAACATTGAAATAATATGGGTAGAATTTAATATGTATGTATATATACAGAGAGAGAAATACAATCTATATTTATGTATATATATAGATATGCCTATATACATATTAGTACATATATACATAGATATATATACATGTTTATCAATACACTTTTATTTTTCGGTTCCGTGGTTTTAGAGAATTGGTTCGCATTCCCAAGAGACTCGGGACGCAAATGACCCCGATTCAGGTACTTAGTATCTGGAAGGCGGGACGAGGGTAGATAAAAATGATAGGAAAGTTAAAGATTACATGTACATATAGTTACTTGCTCTTGCAAGACATGTACGTAAAGATTACTTGTGAAGATGGTTTCTTGCTCTTGCAAAATAGGTAAGCCAAAAATGTACATTGCCAAGTTGTACGATAAAGACTTCATTGATTTTGGGTTAGCAAAAAATGTGGGAACGGATTACGTAGATGTGGCCGTATTTGATTGTGATATGGCAGCATCTGGAGGTGGGCATTAGATGGTTGAGATGTTAAATTTTTGTTGCTCCTCTCCTTTGATTGTGTATTTCACATGCTCGAGTTAGGATCATATAATGTTAACTCCATCTGCGTTTGGCGGCGTCTTGTATGCTGAACGTGGGCTGCTGGAAAGCAATGTAAATGTTAGATTATGATGATCAATTTTCATAGAGAAGGATGTGCGATGATAAATCTTTACCTCAGTTTCTTTGGTTAGTTGGGAAATTGTGAAACTGAAGTGTTCTTTGGCATTCTTGCCATAGATGGTGGCAGCCACTGAGCCTGTTTCATCTGTTAATGCTATATGAAAGCGACAACTAGAGGAAGGAGTAGGCTTTAGGTGTTTATGTTGTAATTGTGGTTTTTATGATCAGAGGGTTGGTAAGTATATCACCTTGGTTCAACGATGGATTCCTCATTGTTGCATTTAATGCATTCTAACAGATGTCCAACCTCTGTGTGTACCACCCTTGTGCAGTTGTTACATGCTGTGTAGTACATTTGTTGATGGGTATCGATGATTTCTGACGTCACGTACACCCAAAAGGTTGATCGCGGAGAATTTTCAAAGGCATTTTAGTATCATTTAAGAGATAGGAGTTTATGTTCATACCATTAATAAAGTTCTACCTTTGATAGAAGTGAAGGGTTTTCAGCAATTAGAGTTGCGATGTCTTTTTTAAGTGGGGAATGACTTTAGCTGTGGTAGACGAGGCTGTATTAGTAACAAGTTCGTTGATAAGATCTTTGTTTAGAGCATGGCTGCAATATTGAGATAAGTGGCTTGTCAGTTGGTAGTGTTTGTGGTATGAGTTTTGTTCGAAAAGTTGTAGCATTTGGAATGTGAACTTACCATAGTTTGAGCTCTGTGGGACGTGGAATCTCTGGGTTGACTGAGATGGAATTGACAACTTTTGTGGAAAGGGACATACCTGCATTTGATGTTTCGTCTTAACGATTGGATGCAACTATTGGTTCTTCAAAGCAAGCTCAGTGCACATCAGAACGATTGGATACAACTATTGGTTCTTCCCTCATGTACGCTAGCCAGAGAAATTCATTCCAAAATGTTATCACTTTTTTAGTCCTCATATCCGATATGTAGTTGGGAGTGGAGACAAGGTTTGGTTGTCAGAAGATCTTGAGTGTGGAAAATTCCTCTTAAGACTTCTTTCCCTCATTTGTTATCTTTTGGAAGTTCATCGTGATGCTCCCATTTCTTCTTTTTTGTTGGGGTCGTTTCTCTTGTGTTTTCCAAGTCCTGAGGAATCTTATTGATCCAGAGTCTGTTGAAGATACAAATTTGCTTGATCAATCGTCTTCCTTTCATCCCTGAGATCATCTAGATCGTCGATTGTGGCTTCTAGAATCTTGAGTTCTTACCCTCTCAAATCTTTCATGAAACTCCTTATTCAACCTGAGATTCAGATGGACTTTCCTCTTCATAATTTTATTTGGAAGTCCAAGGTTTCACGTAAATAAAGGTTTGCAAGGTCAATTGCTCTTAATCATTTGAACCAATGATTGGTGGCAACGGTATAAGGCTTTATCCCCAGGTGTGCGTGTTATGTGTTTGAGCAGTAGTAAGACTCATGGATCACTTGTTCCTTCATCGCGGAATTTATGGAGCTCGTTGTTTGCGGTGAGAGGGAATATTGTAGTATCCCTCGAATATTCAGGATATGTGCTTGATTAGACACAAGGGTCTTGGTAGGGTAGGATGCTAGGTTTTGTGGAGGTGTGGAGTATTTTGTTTGCTATGGAATATTTAGAGATTCTCGGATCTTTAGGGATCATGAATTATCATCTTTCATTCTTTAAGAGAAAATCTCTTTTCAGGCCTCTCTTTGAGCCCCGAGTCTGAGACTTCTGGGACTTTTAGGAGGTTGCCTTTAATGGATATGGCTAGGGATTGGAAAACTACTCTTTTTTCTTTTTCTACAATTGAGGTTTCGTTGGACCAAGGCTTCCTTCGTTATGTGGAGTTCTGCTATGTTCAGTTTCCTTTGGAATATCTGGGTCGAGCTGAACTCTCGAATTTTCAGGGACCTTGAGCTGTCTTTTCCTCTCATGTGGTAGAGGATTTCCTTCCAGGCTTCCCTATGGGGGCGCGCGGGGGTGGGGTGGGGTGGGGGGTGGTGGTGGTGCTTTTCATGACTAGTTAGGGACTAGAGTCCAGCTGTGTTCTTATTCTTTCCCGATTTCCTGATAAAATTTTCTTCATTTATCAAAATATAATATGTGAAGCCTTTTGATGTCCCGATCCCAATTAATGAAAAGAAGATACATACATGCTATATTTCTATTTTGGACATCATTTTAATTCACAGTATTTCTGAAATCTGAGAAATCGGAGGATCAAAAGCGAAACGAACAGGCCCTAAACGATTCAGTGGCAAAAAGTATAGGAAGGGGTTGTGGAAGATGCATCGCATTTTCTGTATTTTAATGAATGGATTGCTTGAAATCTTCACTCTGGTATATTTGGAAAGATAGTGTTGTTTTTGGCTTCATCGCGAGCTCCAGCAATGGGTGCTTCTAGAATGTGCTACTCCACTTTGAGTAGAGATTGGCAAACTGCGCTTCATTGATGAAAGCTTCTTATGGATGGGATCTCATCTAGTTTGTTTTCTTAAAACTGACCCAAAGTTATTGGGAATAAGGCTGAGTTGAGTTGAGTATAATCTATTTGACATGTTGTAGCTGATCAGTCTATCTTTCTTTCTTCTTTAATGTAATAAAATTCTCTGTTCTTTTTTATTCATCTTTCAATTGCTTTTTAAAACTGTTCCTTTCTGCTGCCTTTCCTAAAAATTTCCTTGTCTGATGTGTCAAAGAATTGTAATGTGAATGAAAAAAAAGCCGATGTTCAAAAGAGAATGACATTATGACATCAAAGTTTTTGTTTTTCTAAGAGGCATCACTATTATAGTAGCCTTTCTAACAATAAGGCCTTAAGTTACTTAAAAATTGTATGATCACTTTGATTTTTCGTTTCCTTTTTCTAATTAGTTTTCTATTTGTAGGACTGTAAAAGGACATTCCCTACTGGATTAAGTTTGGGAGGTTCCTTGGAAGCTATTAGACGTTTGTTACGTGGTCGTGGTGAGACTTCAGTGTACCTTGTTAGTGTAGATCATATGTGCTTTTGTGATACTGATTGGTAGGTAACTTGTGAATTTATTGTTTTTACGAAGTGGAACCTCAGGAAGATTGAGATGTGCCCACCGTAGTTTTTACACCCTCACCCAATTTTACTTTTATCTGGACTTGATAAATTATATTTGTCACATTCTACTCAGTGTGTAAGGGATTGATTGGTACCATGCGTGCTCCCAAACAATTCGATTAAGTTGGTCCAGAAAGGGTAAGATCTAGGCTCCACGTATTCTAGCTGACTAGCTCTAATATGCTTTTACAAAATCCGTGTATGCACAAATCAAAATGACAAATGAAATCAAGAAACTGTTGAGAACATTTGTGCCTTTTACCTAGAAAAAGGATAAAGAAAAAGATTCATTTAAATTCATACAGCATCTTTCACTAAGTAGTTCTTGAGTGTGTAAGAGAGTGCAAGGAGTTCGTATGTACTTCCTTTCTTTCCAAAATGTGTATCTATCTCTAGTATTAATGTATTTTATGTAATTTTAGCAATTCTACTAGCACATATAGTTGAATACCATTTGTGTCTAGCATTGCTAGTCTATTTTCAACTTGGCAACTGCCAAATAAGTTAATAATTTCATTAAAAAAAATAATTGGACTCATTCTGAGATAGAGGGATTAGTAGTTGCTACTCTCTCCTTGTCAAAAATTCAGTCTCACTTTTGTTTTTCATTTATGTGACATGTCGCACCTGTCTCGAGGAGCATTATATCTCCACCTGGGTGTCATTGATATTCTGCAAGGGTGTTGGGTGCACTTGCCTTGAGGTCCATTGAATAGGCTCGAGGCGCCACACCATCGTCAAAATGAGCAAGGGTGGACTAGGAAATTTACTATAGGCCTAGAATAGCAACTTTGAACATAGGAACCATGACGTGTAAAGGGATGCAGTTAGTAGATACTATCTTTAGAAGAAATATTACTTTAGGGTACCCACGGAAAACAAAATGGGTAGGGGAGAAATCTAGAGAACTAGAAAAAACGGGGTTTAATTTATAATATACTTTTAACGAGCCGAGTTCGCAAACTGGTCCGCTACTAGACCCGTCAACAAGCCACTCCTAGCATCAAATCCTGGGTCAACGGCCGATCACATGCGACTTAAAAGTTCATGAATGATTTGATGCTAGTTGGGTTGTAGGGGTCTACATATAAACCATACAAAATTCCCTCTCTCCAATGTGGGAATGTGGGGTTTACATACTCCACCACTTAATTCCTTGACATCCTCGGCAAGGCCGAACCAATACCAAGATCGTCCCCCCCCCCCCGGCGAGCCCGAAAGCCTTCCGGCCGGGGGTAAGCTCTGCTACCAGCTGTAACAATCCGAGGTTGAAAGCCCGATCTGCTACCGGACCTGCCATAAGTCCACTCCTAGCCGCATCTTGGGTCAACGAATTTTTAAAGGTGATCTAAAAATCCATGAATGATTTGATGCTAGTTGGGTAGTAGGGGTCTGCATATAAACCATACGGAATTCCCCTATCTTTATGATATGGGAATGTGGGGTGTTACAATAATGGAAAAGATAGAAAAGAATGGGGTTGGCATAGTAGTAAGGAGATAAAATCATGCTTATAAAATTGATATTAGGAGGAAATAATTAATGTAGTTAGAACACCATGGTATAGTTTGCACATTCTGTTTCACGCTCTCTTTTTAAAACTCGATACTCACTCCGTTCCAACATGACCATCCATTTTTGGGAAACCGTTCATACCAAAATGAGGTTCCATTTTCTTATGAAGTTACTAAATTCACCTTTGCCACTCATCAGGTTTTTATGGTCCCCCTTGCGACATTTTAATGGACACGCATTTTGGGACAGAAGGAGTATTTAATAATAACAAAAATATTCCAAGGAATTTACTATGTTTACAACACATCCCATCAAGCTAGAGCATATATGTTAGTAATGCACATTTGTGACAAATAAAATATATATTTGGGGACAGATCGAAGCCTTTGTGAAGATAGAGGCTGATGTTTATCAGATTTAACATGGTCACTTGGATGAAGACTTTGTTGTAATAGAGCCACAATACTACGATGGTTTTTTATTAGTTTTTCTCGAATAACTTGGTAATCAACTTCATTAGGTTTTGTTTTCTCATGAAAAATAGGATCTGATGCAGTGAGAAAAGGATGATCTCATTATAGTTTCACAGGACTTGGGCCACAGACTTATATTTAGACTGCTTTTGGCCCATGGCTCAATATTTAGATTCTCCACTTCATCATAGTTGACTTATTTTACTCTTCCAAACCCCCCCAATTACCTTGAAAACACAGTACCCCAGATAGAGCTAGACTCCTGTCTACCTAGTAATGAATCTGACCAATTTGCCTCTGATAGGTGATAAACCTTCTGGAATTCCCATGGTTTTGCTTGGACACTTCCTGAGATAAACATAATATCTGCTCCCAGGCCTCCCTTCACGTCACATTTCTTTTTTATTTATCTTATATAATTTCTATGTGCAACTAAAGCTTGAAATCCTGAGAGATTGTAATGAGATAAACATTATTCTGTTTCAGGTGCCATCCAGAGGCTTATTATGATGGATCCATCACATGACATGGTGAAATTATGTAAAGATGCTGAGAAAGATTTGCCTGGTGACAGCGTCGAAACCTCATATATGGTTGGTGATGAAGAGTTTTTGCCTGTCAAAGAAAGGTATGCGAATATGGGTATTAGTTCGATTTACTTAATAGAGGAATATGAGATATTAAACATAGATTTTCGTATCGCTTGTACTGGTTTGGAAACACATTTAAATAAACTTTGAAACATTGTGGATTTCTGTTTAGTTCGCTTGATCTAGTAATTAGTTGCTTGGGACTCCACTGGACAAATGATCTTCCTGGAGCAATGATACAGGTTTGTCTTTCTCATTGGTATGAGCAGTTTGATTACTACTATGAAATCGTTAAAATTGCTATTATCGTGTTCGTTCTTAGTTTTCATATTCCTTCTCCCATTTTAATTTTTGAGGTTGATTTAATAGAGAATCAAATACTTTTGGCTTGCTCAAAAGTACCTGAATGCTTATACTTCCTGTATCTGTAACAGAGTAGGATGGCACTGAAACCTGATGGCTTATTTCTGGCTGCAATTTTTGGCGGAGAAACGTTAAAGTTAGCTCTTTTTATTTTAATTTTTATGTACTTTTAAGTACTATTCAGTATAGAATTATTGTTTCCTGATTGTATTTCAGTTTCATTGTAGAGAGCTGAGGATAGCCTGCACTGTGGCACAAATGGAGCGTGAAGGTGGCGTGAGTCCAAGAGTATCACCCTTGGCACATGTATATTCTTCATAACTATTTTATATACAAAACTTAGCAATTATGAAAGAAACAACTAAACTAAATTCTGTAGAGTAACTCGATCATCCTGAAAGCTATTTAATTTCTATGCGACGTAGTATTTACATCGGAAATTACCTGAATAAGCTTCCTATTAGTTTGATTTTTTGTACGTGGAATAAACGCATATTATTATTATTATTATTGCTATTATTATAATTAAATATTTTGGCGCACCATTAGGCTGAGGTTAGCCATCTCTTCACCTTTTCGTGGATCAAGATACCGTGGCCTTTAAGCATTCTACTACGCACATACGTGCAATTGCACGCGTAGGAACGTTAGCATTTAAATATTAAATATTTGAAGTAAGAGTATCAAATGCATATACAATTATTGATTCATGAAATCCAAAATGGGACTCGGAGTGCTGCTGGGACACGTAATTGTTATGCTGCCATAGAACTGTTCAACTAGTTTGACGAACTATTTAACTTGCAAAATGGCGAAACTTGACTCTTAAAAGTAAATTTTGTCCTTTGCTATGGGTAAAATTGAAATTATATCATCAGATTAATTTTAGCCGGTTGAATCTTATAAAGGTACATTTCATTTTCATTTTCAACATATGAAAGTTTCCTATCATATTGTTGAAAAAAATATAAGCATTGTATAATTTATTAGAAATATAAAGGAGTAAAAGTACAAATCTAAAATTTGACTTTCAAATATTAACTATTTACCCAGAACTTAGGGAGTATTATATCAATTGTTATTGTAAGACATAACATATTATTTGTCTTTAAATGATTTTTATTATTTCTTAGTAAAATTAAAAAGTAATTTGTCACAATTTTCATTTATTAAAATACTTGTAGGAATTTATGCTACACATTAGGACATTAAAAATAAAACAAAAGGAATTCCTAACAAAAATCTGTAATTAACTTCCTTCCTCATTTTGTTTTTCCCTTTTAGTTATTTCGGAAAGGGATCAACCTTCATGGGATTTCTAGATATTTATATTTGGATTAAATACTTACGTTATATGAAGTACTTGATAGTTGATAGTATAAGATACTTTATATGAAATAAATTATTCTTTTTTAAATCTGGAAATAATGGAAATAAAAAACTCCATCCATTTAAAACATTGCTTAAAATGTAGAAAGGAAATAAAAAGCGTATATGACAGGAAAAAAGGAGAGAAGCAAAATCACACTGGCATTAATATTTAATTAAATCTTTAAGGGATTTAGTTAGAGACCTATTACGGGTTTATTATATATTTTTCATATCCTATATGATTGTTAAAAGTACAAAAGGAAAAGAAAATCGTTGGGGAAGGGGAAAAAGTATCAGAAGAATCTAAGAGATGTAATAGGAATGAAACTCTTTGAGGAATATTAGATGTTTAGAACCATTCAAATTGATATAATTGACTTTATTGACACTGATTTTTATGACTTAATCTAAATCATCCATAGGTATTATAAAGAAGCAAAAGTTAAATCACTTAAGGGGATGCTTTTACATATAGTTGATAGGCAGACTTCATGGAGGACATTTTGGTATATAATGTTTTTCCTTGAAGTTTCTGAGTTTTGTCAGCGAGGTTTTGACAAACTTCACCAACAAAACATGATCAGCAAGATTTGAAAGCATTTTGGACCAAAATGTCCTCCACTAATCCCGCTTACAAACGTCTGAGTTAGGTCCGGTATATCCTTTTTAATATCCAACTTCATAATCAACAACTGAAGACTGCTTTGTCCTCTAAAACGGTATAAAGTGGATTATGTTTGTATACAGTGTAGCAATAGTCCATTCACCATATAGTTAAAGAAATTCATGTTGCTTGCTGTTTTCAGTATTTCCTGCATAGAGAAAGAAAATTTTGGTGGTTATTTTTATTTAATCATTGAGGATTGGGAGTTATGATGAAACATTTGACCTTTTGTGCGGCATGGTAGTGCAGATCTTTTCAAGGGTTTGTTTGTTATCTCGTATCGTCTTTTAAGGAGCGATTTTGGAGATGAAGCCAATGACTTTCTGCTGGTTATATGACATAAGAGGAATTTGATCGCATATATATATTTTTTGGTATGTAGTTGTCATTCTTGTGTTAAGTGGTTAATGCTGTTTTGCAACATACCACAATGGATGGGATGCTAGCAGTGGAGTGTATGTTACTCGAGTCTAGGGAATTTATTTGTCAGTGTTCACATAAATTCCTCTTCTTCTATGCCCTCATGTTTGAGGATGGCTCTTGTAGTTGTGATGTGGAAGATAACCGGAGATACTGCATTTCCCGTAGCCGTATCATGCTTCATCTGCGTACACTTGTGGGTAATTAGTTTCCCTTTAGACACGCTTATGCCAATTCGGTTCTTCCATATCTAGGAGAGTTGGTCTTTAGAGAGTCTTCTAGGATACTTTTCTCCAGAAGTTTAGGCTCATCAGCTTCATTCATCTGACCATATTCCTTCATGTCTGCATAATTTGCACATGTACATGATTAGTAAATAGTTGTACGATTTTTTGCAGGAGCATAGAGCTTATAGGGAGTTGTCTATCTGGGGTTTTCTTCTCCATTGTTCGCCAGATTCTTTGAATTAGGTGACGTATAAATTTATCCTTAGAGGCTGTGGCAAAGGGAGACTACCCAATACGGCAAGACTTTCACAAAATATGGTTCCCTCTGGGTTTGATGCCTTTTGCATGAAAGAAATATGGTTATCAAAGAAATTTTGAATTTTATTTTTAAGGTAGACATGAATAATAAGCAGGAATAAGTTTCTGTTTCTAATTTGTGAAATTGAAACCTAATGGTTACCAAATGCTATAGAAAATAACGTTTTTTTTTTCCTTCTTCCTTTTCATTTCCTCTTGCTGAGTTGATGTATCTGTAGTTTGTACACACTCTTTCTGTTTTCATCATATAATAATTTTCTGCTTTTAAGAACCGAAACAGAAAAACTACAATGAACGATACTCATTACTTGTATACTTGACACAAAAATGTGTACGACACTTGCTTCCAATTGCTTTTGGTATATAGAAACATGATTTCCTTGTAAAAAGATAAGTCAATTGAAATAGAAAAAGAAAAAGTAGTAGCTTTTTTGAAACCGATAGTAGCTTGATTGATATTGTTAATTTTAATGCATACTTTTGTAACTTTTGTTTTGCATATGTAGGTTCGAGATGCGGGCAATCTTTTGACTAGAGCGGGCTTTGCTCTTCCGGGTGTTGACGTTGATGAATACACTGTTAGATATAAAAGTGGTGAGCTGGTCTGCTTCACCTTTAATTTTACTAATATGACTAGTTGTGAGGATCTATCCTAACTTCTGAGTAGGATGTCTATATCTACAAAAAATTGTGGTTTCTCTTCTTTTTTGGGGGTTATAATGCCAACTATTGTGCAGTCAATCTTTAAATTTTAAATGGTTGCCGCCATTATTTAAAATTTCCATCACTTAATTCAATCGATGAGTGGCCATACTTCAGGAGAGTGAAGCAGCGCAACAACTACTTTGAATATGTGGTTGAGCGCAACTAGTTTTGATAGCTTTCAAGTTCTTGAACTCCTTTTTGCTGTATATGTGGTGTCAATCAAGAAGCTACGTACCACTGTGTAACCTTTTTTTATTATTCTTTTATTTTTTGACAGCTCTGGAGCTAATTGAGCATCTGCGTTCAATGGGTGAAACTAATGCTCTTCTACATAGGAGCCGGGTAATCTCTTATGAAAGTTCGGAAACTAGTTTTGACAGTTCTGTTTCCTCAGTGATATTAAATGAGAAGAGAATCTCCTATTTCTAACAATTGAAGTGCTTTCTTTTGATTTTTTTATGGTTTCCTTTCTTTCCTATGTAATTAGATTTTGAAGAGAGAAACAGCTCTGGCAACAGCAGCTATTTATGAGTCTATGTTTGCAGCAGAAGATGGCACCATCCCAGCAACATTCCAGGTAAGTGGCCGAGTGCTATGAAGACCTTTAAACAAAATTTGGTCAAATGAGAATGACTTGGTTTTCATTCTTTAATCCTTGAGGCATGTACGAGTCAATAATAGAAGTGATGGCTGACTTCTGAGGTTCAGCTCAGGTTGTCATGTCTAGTACTAGAGAAATTTGGGGTTTCTTTTCTACTCTCCTTTCTTCCTAAACTACCCCCTCCCGATTACTACCCCTGGGTTCTGTTTCCATGGTTTTTCTCTCCCAATATATCTTTTGTTGGTTGTTTTGCTTCCCTTTGAGAGGATGCATCCTAATTGTTGAGGGGTTGCATTTCATTGCTGCTTCACTGACATTGCGTATCTCATTACTATCTTTAGATGGTGGTTTTTGGTTAGCTCACGTTGTGTCTAAATTAATTGAAAGCAAATCCTTCTTAAATTGTATACGCAATTGGATAGAGAAAAGACTACTTCCAAGTTGCAGGTGAAGGCAAGGATTTGTGTTTGTGGCCGCAGGCATGTTATTTGGTGTTCAACAAAGACGTAGGTTTGTATTGCAATAATGGTGTTATTTGGCCATGTTACCTGGACTCAGCTGCGAAAGCTCTAAGATATTGCACGATACGTAGCGTAAAGCAGCCACACCCAGATAAATATGAAGGTCCAGGTAACATGGCCAGTAGACATCAGTAATCAAACCTGGTCTTCAGCAATTGAAAGTCATCATTTTCATGGTGTTGTGGAGCTCTGGCGATGTAGCTTTATAGTGGTTTCTCAGAGTGATTAATTACTTGGCGTTCAAGTTTAGGCCCTTGATTGGTAATTACTTGGACAATGAAGGCCTTTGGAGGAGAGTTCAGTAGAGGATATAGGAAATTTAGGAGGAAACTTCTCTCCGCATCCTTCTTTTTCTAGATGTGGGTGACGATATGCCTATGGATTGTTATCTCGTGGGGCTCTTTCTGTGATATAGCTGCCCAACCCTCTTCACCAGTAGATATGTCGCCCCATCATTGTAATCAAGGCTTCCAAGATTTTTGTGAAGTTATATTAATGGGGATTAGGTGAAATTAAAATGAGAATCGATTTTCTAACTCCTGTCCCGTGATTTCCTTTTCTTTTTATTGGGGAATGAAGCTAGATTTGGAATATGTGATTTTCGTGTAGGGTGCTTTAGGCTTGGATCTGCAGCGCAATTTCTATCGATTTGGAATGATTTTCTACTGTAGATGATATAATTTTTGGATGACAGGTGTTCCGTTTCTTGGGAAAAGAAACGCTGAACTGACCAAAATACCCTCGCCATCATAACGCCCTCCAGCCGCCCATCCCCTCTACTCCCTTACATTACTCTGCCTCCGCCTCTCTCTCTCTCTCTCCCTCTCTCTCTCTCTCTCTCTCTCTCTCTCTCTCTCTCTCTCTCTCTCTCTCTCTCCCTCCCTCCATTTCAAGACTCATTTTACATTTCTCATACTCACACCCAACTATATTTTGACATGAGAAAATATATTTTGTTGTTCCATTCTGCTAAAACAAATTACTAACAAATTTATTTGCTGGGTTTAGCCAAAATAGAAACACGCTGATGGAGCTAACCTAGTTGAAAACAAAAATACACATAAACCCAGATGAAGAAAAACCCGGATGAATTATTTCAATGCCAGATGAAAGAGAGAAGACAGAAGAGATGATGGTTTAGCTCCTCGGCTCCGGTCCAACACTGCTCAACAGGGACATGAGCTTGGATCAGGTGATATTTCCATCACCGTGGACATCGATGATCTGGGACGATTGTTGAAGGCTTGAAGCTCACTTCGGTCATCTCAAACCAGTCATATCGGAGGAGATTTCATGTGATTGGGTCGGGAGGATGCTCATAAGTGTGGAAGCGCCGGGAAGGAGACTTCTTGGACGGATCGACACAGCATTGGCGGCTTGAGTCGGATGAGTCCGACGACATCGTTCCGGAGCTAAAGGAGGACTGTTCAAATCTTAAAACTGATGGGTCTTCTTGAAATGCTTCCTAGGGTTGATGATGGTGGTCATTTTCATGTGGAAAGAGGAGGGAATTATAAGAAGAGATGGAGAGAGTTCTTGAAGAGAAGAGGAGAGAGTGAGAGGAAGGGTTGAGGAGAGAGTGATAAGAAGGGTTGGGGAGAGAGGAGGGGAGTTGAAACGGATTTGACTTTTACGATTATATTGTTTGTCCCTCCTTTAATCAGATGGAGTAATTGGGGGAGGAGAAGGAGAAAGTGTAATGATGGATTTTTTAAAATTGATTTGGGCAGGATAGTGTAAAGGAAAATGGTAGATGTGTAGGTGTAGTGGTAAGTAGATGGAAAGATGAATTTGATTTAATGGATATTAGGGGTGAAAATTGTTGAAGAGATCATAAAGGGTGATCTATTGAAATAATCAAATCAGTAGAAATCAAATCACTCTGCTGGTCAGAGCCTTAAAGGCTTGGAGAATAATTGTGTTTTTGCTGCGCAAAGCTGCATTTTATGTGCTTACTGAACGTTGTGTAAACCTCAAATCATACATCAGTACCTTTGATATTTAACCTTTTCTTTATGGTTGTTAATAGGTCATATACATGACGGGGTGGAGGGAACACTCTTCTCAACCGAAGGCCAAAAAGAGGGGATCTGCAACAGTATCTTTCAAAGACATTGAGAAGCAGTTTGGACAGGGTAATAACAGTTGAATTCTCTCTTGATTCCCTTGGTGCAATGATAGATAAACAGCAAACTCAACAACAGAAACATAGTCGCCATAGTCAAAAGTTTTTTGGTGCAAAGAAGCTATGATGTCGCCTTCATTGCTAACCACAACAGTTTGTACACTCTCGTATATTTCTACCCATTTTGAAATGAACTAAGTCGGTGTAAAATATCCACTGTGGAGAGCTTAATAAAACCGGGGTGTCAACAAGTTGGTTTGAGTTGAAGTTAAACCCAAAGTCTGCTATTCGGCCACATTAAAACATCTAAAAATTTGTACAGTTTCTGGGATGTATCCCGCATCTAGGACAGGTTGGATTTGCTGCAACCCCTTTGCATTCTGGGCGTAGGCAGAATTTATATCCTTCGTCGCTCTCGAAATATAGAACTCAAACTCGAGGTTCACATCAAAATCTATGGTTTTTCTTCCAAGTTAGCAGGTCTTTAATTTTCAGTGCTTAGTGCTCAAACCTACCTGCTATTTGCAAGAAATTGTTACCTCTTTGGAAATTTCATAGACCAAGGGTTCCTCACAGTACAACTCAAGAATACTGCAAAAAGATGCCTCAGAACAGAACCACGCTATACTCGTCCAACTAGGTCAAACAGTAGTTATTAAAGGAAAAAGAAAGCAAAAGAAAACATATGAAACAAAGTAGGAAAATCAATAAGTAACAACTGATGTGATGATCCAAACTTCCTCGTTTCATGGTACGCTTTTTGCTTAATTTCTTCTCTCTTTTTTTTTTTCATGGGTATTCGAATTGAGTCTGTGTATTGGATATATGTGACTGCAACTTTATCCATAGATGCGTTGTCAGTTTGTTCTATTAGGAAATTTATAATCCGCGATTTTCATTTGTCTTGTTAATCTCTAAGCATTTCAGTTTATTATGTCGAATGAAAGGAACTCGGCCATATTATTTGAAAATTTTGAAAACCCTAGACTTCAATTGCTTTAGCTTGGTTTTCTCCAATTTAGTAGAAGCGATTGTGTCTGATAGGCACTGCTTATCAAGGAAACTGATGTTGGGGCTCATGGCGTTGAACTTTATCTTCCTGTTACCTATGGTGATGATTTGGGAAACCCTTTCCATGAGGCCAATAATGTTCTGTTTGATGGTGAAACTAACTATTGTGATTTGGGAAACGGTTTTCACGAGGTTTATAATGTATTGAAAATTATATGGAGAGCCTAGGCACTCCTTCCTTTAGAAGTGTCATAATGTATATAAAGTTTGTAAATTATGCACATAAATTAAGTATGTGCATTATTAATTATGTTACGGGCATAATTTATATTTTTTATATGCATTATGTCACTTTTAAGCTAGAAGTGCCTAGGCACTCCATATAAAAATTGGGGATAAAATTTTTTTCGCCCCCCAAGGTTTTCACCATAATTCACTCTGCCCCCCAGGTCAATACCTCTCCCATTGAACCCCCTATTTCAGAAACTTGTTTCAATCCGCCCCCTAGGCCAATCCGTGTTGTCTATTCGGTCTAAATCCCCACACGTGGATAACACGTGAGGGGTAAAATGGACATTTCAAACCTGCCTTCATCT
>JAOTQG010102352.1:0-13435 GCA_025631175.1 Iris virginica
TTTTTTATTTTCCATAAATAGATGATAATATATATAGGAATGCAAAAACATATTGCTGGAAGTATATATATATATATATATATATATGTGTGTGTGTGTGTGTGTGTGTGTGTGAGTGTGTGCGTGTGTGTGGAATCAAAATTTTCACATGTCCCTGGCTCATTTTATTGAACTATTAAAAAAAGAATAACTAACAGTAAACAGCCCAAATAGGCACGCCCATATGCATGTAAAGGCCCACATGTTCAAGTAGCCCCACCTATACTTAACAAAAATTAAGATTAAAGAGGAGAAGAAGAAGAAGAAGACGAATACCTTGACCTCAGTTTTCCTCTTCTTGCTTCTTGCCGCTGCATATGGTTAATATAAGAGTGAGAAAGATCCAAGATCATGAGAAACCATATTCTACATATTGTTTCATGTCAGAGGGTCTCTATCCGCATATTACAACTATCTGGCAGAAAGAATCCTTGAAACCATGTTTCCAAATGGAATTATGGAAAATCAAATGAGGGCAATCATAGAGTCCTAAGTGAAGGAGAAGCAAAAACATATCTCCATTGCTCAGTAATTAGCATGAAACATAGGTGACATGTAAGAGAAAAACACGATTAGAGCTAGATAATATGCTACTCAGAAAAGCTAACGAATGAACTTATTGCTAGTTTGGCACGCAAGATTCACAATTCCATTCCATGCAGTTGAACTATCATGGAATGAAATTTACACTAAACTGGCATGGAAATGAATGAGCATTGCCGCATACCAAACTAGCCATATAAGGTTTGTCACATTAATGGTCCTCCTAAAACATCACCACCAAAGAGTCTATGGTGGCTTGTACAAGAAAACTTTAAAGCTAAAATCATCAAGTATTAAAAGCTCCCAAATCCAACTTATTCTACACTCAAGGGTGAGCCTGATGTAGAGGAATGATGCTCAAGAAAGACCTGTACTGGGCAACACTTGGTTCCGTTCTTGTTATTCAGATGCACTGGTCATTGGTTCTAGAAATAATACAATTGGTTCAGTTCATGCTCAGGTGTATGGTTCAGTGGCTCTACAATAATTTGACGCGTCATATGCATTGAGTATCATCTGCAGAGACGTCTATGAATGTCGCAATGAGTTTCTAAGGAAATATATCAGGTAACTGAGGAAGAATGTAAAAAAATTGGTAAAGAAGTTAAAGAGAGATATGGTTGAGCTTATTAAAGAAATGTATGATGAGACATCAATGTTAGTTAGAACCATGGAAGGAGAGTCATGCGAGTTTCTAATCACTATAGAACTACACCAAGGATCGGCCTTAAGCCCGTACCTTTTTGCCTTGGTAATGGATGGACAAACTAAACATCTACAAGATAATATACCTTGGTGCATGCTATTTGCCGGACATTGCCCTTATCGATGAAACAAAGAATGAGGTTGATGATAAATTAAAAAAATGGAGAGAAGCTTTAGAAGTCAAAGAGTGTAAAGTAAGTAGGAGCAAAACATAGTATATGGCTTGTAACTTTAGTGATAAGTGGAGTATTAGTGAAGTGAACGTTAAGTTAGCTGGAGAAGACATACCTCAAAAGGAAATATGACAAAGATTGGAGAGGATGCTAATCATAGAATAAAAGCAGGTTGGATGAAAAGGAAGAGTGCATCTGAAGTGTTATGTCATCGATGTATACCGGTAAAGCTAAACGGAAAATTTTATAGGAAAATTGCTAGTCATGCTCTATTGTACGAAAATGAGAGTTGGGCTACTAAGAAGGAACATACTGACAAGATGAGTGCAACGGAAATGCGAAAGCTTAGATGGATGTGCGTTAAAACTAGAAAAGATAGGATTCGTAATGAAACGAGAAACAGTAAAAGTAATTCCTATAGTAGAAAAAATGAGAGAGAACCACCTAAGATGATTTGGCCATGTACAACGTAGGCCTTTTAGTACTCCAGTTCGGAAGGGTGATGAAATTAGTCTTAATTAAGCAAGAGATAGGGGTAGGCCAAAGTTAACATGGACATCGACAATACGGAAGACATGAAAGACTGTGATCTATATGGTGACTCGGCATTGAATCACGTGAATGGCGGAAAAGGTTTCATGTAGCATGTAGCCGACCCCTAGTGATAGGGATTAAGGTTTTTTTGTTGTTGTATAATTGTGGGGCAGACTAGAGTATTAAAAAGTTAACCAACTAATGCACAATTGATGTCTTTCTAGAGCATCTTTTGTCTGCATCAAAGCCCCTCCAGCAGATACATGGAGGTCAAGTAAATGCAGCAATTAAACTGGCAAGAAAGTGGGTCCTATTCACGGAAATATTGAAGTATTAATGATTACTATTCACTAAGTCAAACTATAACAAACAGCTTCTAACCGGCTGGATTCTTTGGTTTGGTTTGTGATACACGAGTCATCTTCTCCCTGCCATACATTTTTACGAGAGCTTGCTGTTCTTTGATATTCTCTTCAGTATGTTTTTTCAACCGATCCAAGCCTACCCACTCATCCCAGCTGTAGCAGATAGACATCAAATGAGTTAGTTATGAAGTTAACAAAGCGAATTTCAGTAAAATTATGAGTCCCCGTCCCCTTTCTTCCAAACTGAACCCCAATCGAAATTTGAGTATCCATTCCTCCATCTTAAAGTTTACAAAAGGAAAAACATATTATGATTTATGATATACTATAGTCTACCTACGGAAATTTCAATACATAAAAAGCAGAAACCAGCATACTAAAGAATATTGAAAAAATAAAATGTGTTTGGTTAATGTAAATACTAAGTGGCATGGCTCATTTACATCTGCATTTGATCCACTTGTGGGCTCAAGGGGTGAAAGAAAATATGGCGCTACTTCAAGAGTTTGGAGTTTAGAATAGGTAAAAATATATTTTGGTGTCCATAAGTATTCATCGAATCTCATATAAGATCTTGAACTTCAAAATGTCCCAATTAAGTACCACAACTATGCATTTGTCCCATTTAAGGGCTCAAAGTTTTCTATACTTTGAGCATTACGTGTAAGGGCCCAATGGTGCATTACCATTTTTTGGGTCTTTTCAGTCTCGATCACCACATTACGTGTAAGGCCCCAAGTATTTGTCCCATTTAAGGGCCCAATGGTGCATTACCATTTTTGGGTCTTTTCAGTTTCGGTCACCACATTACGTGTAAGGCCCCAAGTATTTGCAAGAAAAGAAAAACTAAAAAAATGCTTTATTATTTATCGCGTGCAAAACAATTGATAAAAAAACGTTTATTTTTTAACATACGTTGCTGGTGAGCCCTAAATCAACTATGGGACAATTTGAAATTTGAGACCTTATGCGGGCTTCGGTGTATACTTGGACATTGGAATATCCAAAAATGCATAAAAAAGACCTTACCTTCTAACCTTGGAAGTAAATCTAATGGAACTTTTATCAGCCGCTTTCCATGAATTAAAATACTTACAAAAATCAAGCATCATTCCATAACATCAGGCTGATAATGTCAAAGATGTACTCACCTTTTGTTCCAACCCTGAAAAATGAAAGAGCCTAGTCATTTAAATTGGGTAAACAAAAAATTTATATCTTTCAATAAACTCAGAAAGTCAGTAGCTCATTTATAAAATACAAGCCCTCAACAGGAGGTAAAAGCTACAGAACATTCTCGAACCAAACTACCCAGCAGCACTACGAATCTCTATATTTTAGTACAAAGAGGATAAGGAAAACGACAGGGAAAGCTATACTTACAAAGTAATGGAGAAAATACTTCCATCCATTCGTTCCAAATTCAGCTTTTTGAACCTTGCAAAAAAAAAATATATCATGCACCATCAAAAGTCAAGACAAAAGCTAGAACCATTTTGAAGCAATAAACTAACATAGGGCATTTAAGTTGACCAGCACTCATGTTGGATAAATCATCTACTGTTGTGTTTGAATGATCAGAAAGTAAGGGGTAATTAGTTAAAGAGCATAACTGTTTTCTGGCACCTTATGCATGATTGGATATCTATAAAGGGTGCTTGTGAGAAAATTCACGTCCTGCAAATCTTAATAGGAGTCTGACTTGACATCAGTTTTACCACAATTTTCTTGAGAACCCTCTCTCCCAAAAGTACCCAACATTCATATGGAGTCTTGTAGATCATTAAATGCATTGTTCCACTTTCCTTATCTCCCCTCCTCCTCCCCCCCCCCCCCCCACCTTCCCAACTCCAACACACCCTACTTGAAAAAGAACAAATAAATAGCTAATCAAACATTGGTCAATCAAGGATGATACAATTGTGGCCATTTTATCGCTTCTGTAATGTCAGTTCGATCTTCTGCTACCTAAGCATTATAAAATGCACATTTTCAAGGTTGATCACTTCAGACAATCTTAATCTATGTCTTAGATATGAGCTACTTACACAATCTAAAAAATCATTTCCTAGTAAACTATGAAATTTCTTAAAAAGAAAAAAAGAAATTTCTAGAAATATTTCATACCAATCTAAACAGTCTCTTTCGGCTCACGTGCCTGAAGATTTTGTTTCCTTAAAGTCATAGCCCTTGTGATCTCTAAGAATAGCGTACATATTCCAATGCTTCTGCTAATAATTTAATCAAGAAGCTCATTACTATTGGGACTCTTCATTGATTATTATATATTCAATAGCTGCTAAAAAAGCCTTACTCAAAGAACATGCTAATTGAAGTCTCTCCTAATTTGTGATCTTTCTATTCATCACACGTTCATATGTTCTTCAAAATTCAGATCTCCTTTTCAAAAGAAATTTGAAGGCAAACTAAAGCCAACACTTTCACCCTCTAAATCTGGCCTCACCGGTGGTGATCCATTTCTGAATGAATCTATTAACTACAGTAAGGTTGACAATCTCTCATGATCTCACATTTACAATCTATTTTTATATCTTTGCCAATGCGGACTAGGGGTGACTCACATAAGATGAGGGTAGTATTTAGTTGCACTTTCTGAATCAAACATCGAATCAACGTTTTTGAATTTGGCCCATAAATCATCAACACTTTATTACTTTCAATTTATAAAGTTTCCGAAATTGGTTCCATAGCTTGTTAAGTGCCAAATTAAATGAAAATGAATGTCAATCTACTACAGGACATCACCCAAGTCTTTGGAAGTCATAATCTTCTTTCTTAAACGACCAAGAAAGATTCTCCACTTCCTTATCCAACATAAAGGCTCGCAAAGTATTGTCCATGCATGACGTAACAGCTTACCTGATGCAATGGTTCTCAAATAGGTTTTCATTAACTACCACACTGCCCTTCTGAATACTCCTTTATTCATGAGATAGTATCCATGATCTACATCATTCACTTCAGAAAACCCTACCTTCCACTGAAGGACCAAATCAACTATCACAAAATTTTGGTCAAGGAGATCATATGATCAACTTTGTCCTCCTCCCAAACATCAAGTTGCCAGAATTTTCAGTAGCAATTAGCCTAGACGTTTATAATAAACAAGTTTAACTGCAAACTACTTCTAGATCATAAGGTATCAGCTAACCTCTCCTGCTGCAGGCGCAGAGCATTTAAGGATCTGACATCTCTTACCTCGTATGAATGCTCGTAGAGGTGTGCCTACCTCCTCACCTAGGCACAAAACTGACCTTCAGCACTTTGTTTTCCTAGGCTATCTACTTCCCTCGTGCACATCTTGGGTGCTTAGCCTCAAAGCGAAGCTCTACTTATTACTACCTTTAGTTTAATTTTCTTATCTGAATACATTTCCACTTCACCAATTTCAGTATATACTAGGGGGTCAGGAGGAAAAGGAACCTTATGGAAGTCACTTCATGAGTTTTATCTTGCGAATAGATGTAGGTTCAAGTGAAAATAATAACTGCCATCGATAGTTCCATAACAAAATAAGTATCCTATCAAACACTTGAATAGCGAATAATTTGAAGGCCTAGCACTGACTATTAAGCAAAATGAATCCACGTGTGGTCGGATGAGGTACTCTCTAACTTTTAGTTAGCCATTAATTCAGTTGCATAGTTTGTTGGAAGTATGTTTTGGTAGGAGGGGTGGAAATATGGAGGGTTGGAAAATGAGAGTGGACAAATAAACCCCCAAGGGGTTAAAAGTGGTTTTCAAATGGTTGAAGTTGAACCAGGGGGAAGTGAGAAAAGGTTTCTTATTCACTTGTTTCACTTGTTTGGTACAAAAATAAGGGAAGGGAAGGGAAGGAAATGAATCAATTATCTATCTATTTATTTTACTACTTTACCCTTTAAATATACCCCCTCCATACCAAAACAATAATCAAATAGTGACTTCTGCGGATATTAAGGAGATAGCTATAAATGCTTGTACCATTAGTAAATTACACTACTCATAGAATTTTAGTTATTTCTAGAAAGAGGACTATTCTTTTAGGACCGATAAAAGTTGGACTTCCTTTTTTTTTGGGGGGAGGGGGGGGGGGGTGTGGGGGAAGTAGAATACTAGTACTGTATTTTGAAAATGCACCTGAACGTCCATTGAGTTCACTTCTCCTGGTTCAATGTTTTCACTTTCCTCCTACCAATCAAGGGGAGTTGATAAACTCCTCCAATTTCCCCTCCCACTTTCCACCTTCCATTTTTCCCCTCTACCAAACATAGGCTAAATCAAACAAACTCTACTTTTCGTATTTTTTTTTTAAATTCTATTGAAACCTTTCTGCACGTAGTCAGCAGCAAATGCTTGGGTTTAAAGCATCAATCTTTATTAGGAAGAAGATAGGGAATTGCAGAATTAAGCACACTGAAATAAACGATGGTGGTTAAAATTAAAAATCCTATTCGTTTTAGCAACTCCACTCACGAGAGAGAGAGAGAGAGAGAGGGAAAAAAAGTAGCGGGGGATTGACCTTGGCCGCGTAAAGGTAAAGACCATGAAGAGCGAAAACCTTCTCCCCTACCAGAAAAGGACTGGTATCTGGCTGAGGCGGCGGCGATTGTGATTCAACGTCTCCGTCGGTTTCCATTTCGTTCTCGGTAATGGTGTCACCGGCGTCGGAGACTGTGATTGAGTCGTCATCAGCGGTTGTGCTTCCCATTTCGAAGAGAGATTTTATCTCCACAAAAGTTAAAAATCTGTAGAGAAAGAGAGAAGGGATTTTACTGTACTAAATAGGAGGGGAAACGGGGGAGACGTTGTTGTTCATCAGGTGATCGCTGCGGTTTCCCACTGATGATCGATGTCAGTCCGACAAACCGAATGTTGGCTTCTTTTATAGCTGCAAATTGGGCTTCCGGGTTGATCCCTTCCCGGGTTAATTTGTTTCGTCTGTGTTTATTTGGGCTAGCTGGGCTACAATATGTTTTTTTGGGCATCTTCGATTAAGGGCTCGATCAGAAAAGCCCTAGCCCATTGGGTTTTTTATAATTTCTATTACTTCTTTCAGATTATTTTTTCCCTGAAACTTTTAAGTAAAAATAAAAAACTTTAATTTGCAAATATCTTTTCTTTTTTGAAAATTTTTGAATATGAAGAATGGTTTTGTATCTATAATCTTCTGATTTCTAAATCAGACAAATATTTTAATGATATTTTAGAATGGTACAACTATGTAAAATTTAAAAAATGTACAATCGAAAGATTTTTCGGAAGGGACGAAGCTCGTATAATGAAGTGTATGGTTATGATGTTGTCATTGAAGTAAGTTTTTTTTCGTATGAATCTGGATAATACTAGAGAAAGAATAAACAAGTGTAGGAAAAATTAGAAGCATAGAATCAAAACTTGTAAAATAATTTTAAATGTAAATATCGCATCACCAACAATTTAAAAATAAAATTCAATTGCGAATTGTACTTTCAAATTAAGTTTTCTTTCCAATAAGATACATAATAAATATAGTTTGAGCATTTTTTGTTTTTATTTTTGCCTTAAATCTTTAGTATAGTGGCTTTTGAATCTTTAGTAAACTTTGTTGAGATTTAGGGTGCGTTCATGAATAACATTTTCGTCACTTAGTTTGAAAAGCGACTGAAACGACATTCTCTTGGCAAGTTTTTAAAATATTATCCATTTTTATATATATTTTATCAAACATCACATCAAATCACAACTACCACTCTCTTTTTCTATCTCAATTACTATTATATAATTTTTTTAAAATTTTTAAAGGGCAAATAAGTAATTTAAAGTTCCACAAAAAACAAAAACAAAACATAACCAAAACAATTATAAAAATCGACCATCCAAACAACGCATCCTTAATGTTTTTTGATTTCAATCTCAATATTTTTTAAAATCTTATTTACATGTTTTTTTTTCCAATATAGCTTTTATTAAATGTAAGTGATTACAAATATTTCATGATTAATTACTCCATAATAAAGTTTGATCATACATTCTTGTTCAAAGTTCAATTTTTTTTTCGAACAAGATTTATGATCATTGGATATATTTTGGACCAATTTAAATCGAAGATTCAATAGCATTGCACTGAAGATTCAACACAAAAAATAATTCATCAGTATTCAACAAAAACTGAATATTCAACATCAGAACTAAAGATTCAACGTACATATGCATTGAAAATTCAACAAATATAAAGATTCAACAATAGTGCACTAAAGATTCAACCCAAAAAATCTCTTAGATTCAAGAAAAACTATAGAGAGATACAATAAAAAAAACATAAAATTAAGATAAAATAGGCCGAGTTTGAACACAAAAAAAAAAAAAAAATTGAACCAAAAATCACTTAGATTCAATAAAATTATGATGATGAGATTCAATAAATTGTACAATTAAAATAAAATATACTGAAATTGTACACAAAAACAAAAATATTAAGATTCAACAGAAATACATTATTCAACAACAATGTACTAAAGATTTGACATCATTGTAGTAAAGATTTAACGTAAAAAAATTGCTCAAAATATATCCATCATTTATTATGTTTGAAAGAAAATTCAATTTCAGACAAGAATTTGCAATTAAATTTTAACTTTGAATTGTAAATCATGAGATACTTTTATTAGCTATTTGGAAGAAAAAAAAGGGCATACAAGTTTTGATTTCGTGCTTTCATTTTCTCTGCAAAATTTCCTCCCTCCCTACTGCTCTTAATTTGATGTTGATCTAAGGAGTTTTAATAGTTCTTATTCCTAATTTTATTTAGGTTTTTAGTCAAACTTTTCTGTATAAACGAGATTCTAAATAATTTACAAATCATATTAAACCATCAAATTGAATTTTAATGAATCAGAGTTAATAGTATATGGATTATAGTTGATTTTGATGGATAATAATATTATTTTGACTAACGCTGTGATCTAATAAATTAAATTTAATGAATTACACTTAATATATTGATGGATCATAATTTAAGTTCGCTGTCGTCTTAGATCTTGCCTCTGAGTTATATTTGCTTGGGGAACTATATTAACAGTTTACGCACGTTGTTAATTAATGGAGATAAACAATTAATCAAGACTTGTATCATTGTGCAGTGTGAATTGCACCATTTAGGCACGCAGTGCTCAAATTCGTGTTACAAACCAAATTAATTAACTGAAGTGCTAATTGAATACTGTACAATTGAACTCCGCCGTTTAATTAATTTCAGTACGGATTCCTTACGGGTATATATTAATTTACTTAATTAATTTGAAGAATGTAAAGAATAAATAATTTAAAAGAAGGAAAGAATCAATGATGATGAACATAGGTGATCAATGGAGTTATAAACAAAAAAAATGAAGAAATGATGTGCTGATAATCCATCAATGACCAATGCCAGGGCTTGGACCAGATCTTTCCACCTCTTCTTCGGGGTGATCATCGGTCAACATGTGCCCCTTACCCCCAGGGCTTGGCCCTCCATTCTTGATTGCTCCGACAAACAATCCATCGGATATCTTCTTCGATATCAGGGATTCATGATCGACACTAGAGCTCATGCTAAGAGGGTTTATAACATGATGATCTGCGAGTGGACGAGCTGTACAGCTGGTCCAGAAAAACAACGACCACGACGATGACAATAGCAGGAACATAAGAGAGAATGAAACCAAAGGCTTGAGAGCAATTGCTGATGCTTTGCAGCAGGCCATTGATGATCAGTAAGTATCAATGCTCAATCAATAATTACTAGTAGTAGTTTGAGATATATTGGGGTGGGAATGTTGGGATTGGTAATATTTATAGTATATAGTGCATGGCCATGGAAAGAAATGGCGAAGAAGGGCACAAAATTTGACTCGGGAAATGATGAGGAAATGGGCCATTCAAACAGACACGTGGGTGGATTTGGATGGGCGATTTTGTGGTGCCGCGCCGCCCACCCGGCCTCTAATTAACTAACTAACTAACTAACCTAATTTATTTTGTCTTGTCCGAATAAAAACACCAGCTTGTTCAATAGGAAATTAAATTTATAATGTTACATAATAAGGCCATAGAACCAAACTATATAAGTATGAAATTCCGGTCCAACTTTGAATGCCTTTTAAACATATATTATAATTTATTATATAGTGTCACCTTAAGAAAATTCTTTGATCCCCCACGGCCTCCCATCAGGGGTGACGGTAGAGAAAGTTTTATTCTTTCCCTTTTGAAGGTTTGTCTGCACTTTTAGCCGGCGTCATTATATAAACTAACATTGTTGGTTCAGGGGAAACACAGTCGCCTTCATTGATTGAAAAAAAAAAAAAATTGTGTGTGTAACTAGTGATACATTAATTATTTCATTTAAATCCAAGAAATACCGCTGGTCATACGCAAGTACTACCTCCGTCTCAAAAGACATGAATGGCTCTATGATACAATTGCTGTCTCATGTTACTTTGGGCACAGGAGAGGCGAAATTTTAGCTTTGAAAAAACTTCTGATGAGCATATGTTGTAGAATGAAGATTGATTGTGTATTAGTGGAATCTGATTCCGTGGTGGCTATTCAGTTCTTAAACGGTTATCATGGTGTGCCATGGCAATTTGCTTATGATCTTAGAGAATGTCAAGTGCTACGTACCGATGGATTTCAGTACTAAAGTTAGGATTGAAAGATTTTGGAGAAGAATTCAATGGAGGATATATATGAAGAATTTTTGTATAGGAGATTGTGGGGAGACTATGTTATGTATTTCTCAACTCACAATTTTCAGTGTATATTACATGAGTATTTATATTAGACTTAGTAACATTCTATAACATAGATTCATGCACTAACAAATACATGGAAGTTAGATAACATATGAACTAAACTGATTCATAAAATTAATCTTTGGTATTCCAAAATTCATTCAGCACATTAATCAACAATCAGCAGATGGCAAAACATGGTAGCGGATTCTTTGGTAGCTTTTGAACTATAGGATATTTACATATGTTTATTATTTGAATTGTGTAATGTCTATTAATGCCTTAGGATACAGCTATATAAACTCTTTTGTATGTTACTGAAATAGTTAATGATACATATTATCTCAATATGAACATTCTCATTTAGATTCACAACATTTCACTCTGAGTTCTCAACTTCCAGAGAACATTCTTAGATTGTTACTCCCTTCGTTCACTTTTAAAGTGTTCCGAAAGCGACATAAAACGAAGAGAGTATCTTTCGATCAAGGTGGTTTACTTTATTTTAGGGCTTAAAAAGTTTAGATTTGTATTTCCTTTTCTAGAGGTAAGTCATCTCTCATCTCCAAGCTTGTTTGGTTTGTATGAGTATGTCCCCCTCATTGTTTTGCATTTTTTTATATTTTCATTAGTAAAATTTGTTAGGGTGCACTCCCTGTTTCTTATGAAGAAAAAAGCAAGCCAAAAAATAAAACAAGAATAAGAACAGAAAATTGATGATAATGAGAATTAGGGTTTACAAAAATTCAATGTATCACAAAACATAGTGAATGGATGACTAGCAAAGACGTGTGGGACGATTGTTAGTTTAACTTCATGAAGATAGACATACAATTTTCATTCTAAGTTTCAAGTTGAATTTTAAGGTCTATTTCAAGCCACTTGACTACATTTTGCAGATACTTTATGATATTCTTAGCATATAAACTTGATGACTAGCAGATTTTAAGCTAATGGATGTTCGAGGAAAAGTTGGTCGGTTGATGGAAGAAAGCGAAACATCAGTCCTGAGATCAATCTAGTCAAACAAAAAAGAACTGTGTTCGAGTTTCAATTTGTTCGTGATGGTATTTGTACGAAAAACTTTATAGATTTGATTTTTATGATCCTACTTTTATTTTGCACAAGCTTCTAATTCTTCAAGTCCCTGTAGCAAATCACCTACTTTCAAACTCAGGAACAGGTTTTATAAATTAAGCATGGGTGAAATATCAAGCGAAGAACTACCTATTAATTGGAGTGCTTCATAACGAAATCAAAGAATGAGCTGTAAAAAAAAATAAATTTCGACCACAAAAAAGTGTACAAACATTGAAGACTTTGTGCAAACGAAAACATCATATGATTCAAGGATGAAGATGCCACCCACAAATGGGTGATATATCAGGAACAACGACCAACTATGAAGGAATGAATAATTAATTGAATGATTTACATCTTCAAGAGTTACAAATATATATAGTGATGCAAGATAAACATATAGCTACTGATAATCCTATAATGATGGCTAAGATAAATACAATCTAACAATATACAGTAGATAAGAAGATGATAAGTGATAGAATTAGTTATTCTTGATATGCCCCCGCAAGATGGACTATCCCGAAAGAAGGCCAATCTTGGACATGAGTAGGTCGAATCTGGGTCAGGTTTAGTTAAAGCATCCGCAAGTTGATCATCCCCGGCTATGTGTGTAAAACGTAGAGTGCCATCTTGAACCTTTTCACGAACGAAATGACAATCTAAGGCAAGATGTTTCATGCGAGAGTGAAAGACGGGGTTAGCCGAATAGTGAGTTGCACTTAGGTTGTCACAATAGATTGCAGGCTGGATATTTGATGAGTAACCGAGTTCCTGTAAGAGTGAAATAAGCCACAAAACTTCAGTGGTGGTAGAGGCAACAGCCCTGAATTCAGCTTCTGTGGAAGATCTTGCCAAGCTGCGCTGACGTTTGGAGCTCCAAGCAATGGGGTTTGAGCCAAGGTATACTATGTAGCCGGTAGTACTGCGAAAAGTATCCTTATCTCCAGCCCAATCGGCGTCTGTAAAGGCATGTAACTGCAGCGATGAATTCTTTCGAAACATAAGCCCATGTTTGATGGTGCCTTGTAAATAACGAAGAAGGCGCTTCAGAGCGTTCCAGTGAGCATCACTAGGTGCATGCATGAACTGGGATAACCTGTTTATAGCAAAGGCAACATCTGGTCGGGTTAATGATAAGTATTGTAGCGCACCAACTAATGCCCGATATTCGGTGGGGTTGGACAAGGAAGTCCCTCCATGCAACTTTAATGGTTCATTAGCTGCAATTGGTGTGGTAACA
>JAOTQG010102363.1:0-13434 GCA_025631175.1 Iris virginica
CTCTCTCTCTCTCTCTCTCTCTCTCTCTCTCTCTCTCTCTCTCTCTCTCTCTCTCTCTCTCTCTCTCTCTCCTTTGGTTTTCCACGGGATTGTGACTAAACGGCCAAAATTTCAACTTTCTGAATAAAATTCCGTGGTGATAACCCAGCCACAAGTCAATACTCTCTCACATCAAATCCTCCTCCCCAGACAGATATTACTACTATTGGAGTTACGGTTCAAATACAATACAAGAAATGTCATGCTGAAAAATTGCAGACGTCCTCCAATATAATATGATTTGGAACCCAAATCTCCACCTCACCCCTTTGTGAACACCCAATTCACGACCTGCATTCCAAATTATTTAGGTCTGTCTTGCTTTTGTTTCAACTTTTCATCCCTCAAGTTCGAAGACTCCAGACCATCTCTGGTAATCAATCTCTTCGGGTGACAAGGTCAGGACACGAGGATCGCAAAGTTCTCTACTGGTAGATTTTAACACAACTGAGCATGCTCTCTCTCTCTCTCTCTCTCTCTCTCTCTCTCTCAGAGAAAATAAACATTTTAAATGATTTTCTTCTTATTTATGAAGAAATGAAATATTGAAAACAAATAATTATTAGGAGGAAGAAAGAAAAGTGTTAAGGCAAGGTGAAAGACAATTTTAAAAAAAATATTTTTAAAGCCAACTAAAGAAATTTCATTTTTTAAAAAAATTTGATTCAATTTTGCCCTGCTATCGATTAGCGAACTACATATACTAATAATAAACATTCAAAAATAAAATGCTTTTGTTGAATTAAGTGATTAAAAAATAATTCAAAAATAAGGTGCCCTAAGTGGTCTGTCTAATACTCCAATGGCACGTTTACCCTTTTAAGCTTCCTGTAAATGATTCTAAGGCCAAATACAAAAGAAAACCTTTACTAAAATGTAAAACCAAGGCAAGTTGTATGACTTGTTTATGTGAAAAGCCAAAAAACTGTTGCAACTTTGAACTCTGTAAAAGGGATTCTAAAAACTGTCAATGGAGTTGCTCTGCGTAAAAACTTCTTACTGAAACTGGTTTTTGGAGATTTCCATTACTTCCTTGTACCAAACAACTCCTCCACAAGCTTCTTTCTCTTACTACCTGGGCCATCCGATGAAAACTCGCCAGGGTTAGACACATTTCCTGCAATGTGCTGGAACCTGCAATTCAACCCATTCCTACAACCTCTTGGGGTGTTAAAGAACATGCATGGCGGCTTATCAGATTTTGGGTGGAGGTTCTGCTCAATAGATTTCAAGTGGCCATGTAGGTAGTTACGCGATTTACATAATTCCCCGTAATCAATTTTCACAGTCTCTGGCCCACCTCCGTGTTTTTCTTTAAGGCCTTTAAAATACTTGATGTCCTTCACCGGAGTCGAAGAGGCAGATGGTGCCACAGAAGGGGCATTGTGAGGAGTATTTGGTGAAATTGCTGTCAAATGCAAACTGGATTGAGGTTTATCAGGCCTCGGCACCTGACCTGTTTCAGTTTTCAGAGTCAACACTGGAATAGAGGTAGGTCTGGAGTCCAACTCAAACACGGACTTGCCTTTTTTATCATCACCATATTGACTTATCAGTCTCTTACACTCCAAAACATCAAGCTTGGAAGTGAGCAAGGGAGCCACTGGTGTCAGTGGCTTCTCACCAGTACTCTGCGCAATTCCTGTAACCGTACCTCCTCTAGACTCCTTGAGCAGATTATTAATCAATAGCTCAGTAGATTTAGACATTTCATAGGGAACAGATGGAGTCCAGGAGTAGGGAGTAACTCCTCCACCAGCTGGTATTGGATGCTCATCTGTCATTTCCCCAGTCACCACCACCTTTGCTTCTGAGAGGATTCCAGAAGTAATACTAGAAGGTTCAGAAATTTCATTATCGGAAATTTCCATTTCAATGTCTTCTATTTCATCTCCCACTATGCAATCAGTTTCGGGCACTGGCATCAATTCAGTATGGGCACCAAGTTCTTCAACAGGCTTCCCATTCCCTACCTTAGCTTTTGCCATCAGAAGGGGCAACAATGGAGTGCCCAAGTTGGATCGAGAGACCTGTACCGAAACACTAGTGGCGGGAGCAGCAGCAGACGTCCTAAGAGCTGTATTCATAGTTGAGTCAGGTAAAGGAACCGAAAATGGTACCTGCGGTGATGCAGAGACAGGTACAGTACCAGCATTGGTTAATGGCACACGTACATCACCAGATTCCATGGGCCTCCCATTGGGAATGGATGAAGTCACCTGCTTTTCAATCGTAGCAGGTAGTTCACGCACAGCAAGTTTGACCAACTCGGGACTAGTAAGCATACTGATGAGCAGATCGGAATCTATCAAACTGTCCTGCTCCTTGCATTTCATGATTGCTGTATATGCTGCTGCTGCTGCAGCAGCAGCATCGGCATCTCCACCAGATTTCTCACTGGAAGGTGCCTCTACAGAAATAGGCAGGTCCCTTGACAAAGGGCAAACTTGTTCAGATTCTTCATCCTCAATAGCATTCAAGGGAATCACCGGAATGCAGCTATCATCAAGATATCCGTCCTCTGCATTTGGCGAAACGGACGGGCTACAGGAGGTTGAAGAATAATGAATAAGCTCGGGCAATGTGAGAACAAAATATAAAAACAGGAAGAAAAGGAAAAACAAGTTTTTGCCATTTCCTTTTTTGTAAAAATAATTCAGAATTTAATCAAAGTTGGTTAACTGGAAGGATTTCTTCACCAGTGCCATCATATTTTTCAAACTGTAACGCAGCTGCTAGTACTAATGTAGATCGGAAAAATGAAGATTGTGAGAGATAAGTAGGGTTGTATGAGCTGGAATGCCACAAGCTTCGAATTTTCAAAACTGGCTCATTAAAATTTGAAAAGCGAACTGGAGCTGAAGTCAAACTTGCAACTATAGAGATTTAGACTAAAGCTCAGCTCATTTACATCATGAGTCTAGATGAAATAAGCTTTATCTTGAGCTTGTTAGCAAACCCTATGGAAAATTGTATCAGATTTGATAGTGTAAATAATCAATCATATTTTGCACTAGTGAAGCTTATACGAGTCAGCCCAAGCTAGCTCATTTATTACAGTACTTAGGGAGAGGTGAGAGTTGGTCCATTGGACTCCCCCCATTTGGCCTCTCCTTTCAGCACTTTCTCCCTGCAAACTTCCCAATAACTTTACTTTCTTTTTAATATGCATGACTTTGTTCAGAATCAAAATGAAAGTGATCATCCCCGCCATCCCAATTGAAGAGTTTTTTCTTCTTTTCTCAAAACAGGGGCAACACCCTGCAAAATTGATTAATAAAGGAGATTTGACGACAGTATTCATCGACAAACGTATAGGGTATAATGGTCATTGTGATAAATAGAACTTCCTAGAAAGGAACTATAGATGTTAGATTGGGATAAACAGGGAGTATAGTTAAAAACAAAGTAAAAACAAATCAAGAAATTATAAGAGAAATATAGCATGCAACTCCTAACGTATGCTACCGTTGTTTATTGAAAAAAACTTGAGTTTTGTGTTCCAGCTTGCAATTCATTTGCTACAGAGCCGACATCGAATTGAGCTGTGAGCTAGCGGAGCAGATTGAACTGTGGGGTTCATTTACAACCTAGAAATAAGCCCAAAGCATGTCTAATGATCTATGAAATTAGAAAAGAAACAGGGAAGTGCCGGAGGTCCAGAAAAGAAACTTAAAAGAAAGAAGGATAGAGACTTTACCTTGGGGGAATGGAAGAAGGGTGAGGATAGAATGCTTCAAGCACTCTTAATTCTCTTTGCTTCTGTGTCCCTGCTTCTTCGCTTTCTTCACCAGCAGCCACACGCCAATTAGGATTCAGAGCAAACTGTCACATTGATGAAAAAGGAAAGCAGTTTTCATTTCAGAACAAGTTAAAACCAATGCTATCTTGATTCTTTAGTGGTAAAGAATATAAGTTTCACATATATTTAACATCTCATACATTGGGAGGGGATTTCCAGCCCGTACAAGGTATTTTCACAAGCCGCTTCTTCCTTGAAGAGTGCATTTTCTCATTTGGCCGATGATGTGAGTCTGCATGACTTGATGGCTTCCCACATGTTTTCACTTGTGGATGCTCTAGAGATTTTCTACCAACTTTTAGTGGACAAACCTCCTTCAGAAACATTTACACCTACCAATAAAATTATCAGTGTTAGCCTAGTTGTACTATTACTAAACCTTGATGGGAGGGAGAGAGAGAGAGAGAGAGAGAATCAAAAATAAATGTAGAAAAGTTAATGCAGCATAACTCATTGAGGCAATAGACAACATATCACATGAGATGATCAAATAGTACTTTCTCCAAGATCCTCTGTGTACAAACAGCTATAGAAGAAAGATTGACAATATCACTGGCTCGTCACATAATTAACACGTATATATTGTTCATGGTATTTGAAGGATAAGGGAAGCAGGAAGGTCCACTCCAAGTACCAATCCCATGCAACTCTGGAGATCATCTACAGAAAATATCAAGCAAAGATTGCATAAAGCATGCCATCGGAAATTTCCATGAGATGAAAATCGAAAAAAATCATTCTTAAAACGAGTGATGATATTATCTTGATATCATTTACCTAATGGTTGAATTTGGTTCACATGGATATTTGTGTTGAAGGTGAAATGGTAGAATTCAAGAGAAGGGTAAAACAGCATCTTAAGGCAGAATATGTATATTTACATATGGTACATGTTGAAAGCTAATTCAAGCAGCAACAAAATATTATCCACCATTTCTCCTTATCCATTTTTACACAGAATTCATGCAAACAGAATGACCTACTCTAGACCAGACAAATGCCTTAATTACACATGAAGAGCAAATAAAATAAAAGCAGCGCATGTAGGGCAAATAAAGTAAAAGCAAAGTTTGAACAAGAGTGTTAATTTCAGTAGAAGAAAGTCGATGACATCAAACCATATATGGAAAAGCCTAGCTCAGGGACCAGTGGCAAATAGACTAGCAGGTCAAATTAGAGGTACTAAATAGGAAACAAACACAACTTAAACAGAACCTCAAAAGTCCCATCCGTTTTTCGGTGTAAAAAACCATACGAAACAATCACACCGTGATGCAGAAACATACAAAGACCCAAGTGAAAACGAAGAGAAACAGAACAGAAATGATCAATAATCTTGCTGTTTCAGTACTGAAGGTTGCACGTAATTGTACATATCTTGCCAAAATGTTACATCTAAAACTAGGTCTAATGCCCCTCAATAGGTGTGCCATACCAAAGACGATGGAAAAGCATATCCGTCATTTAATAAAGAAGTTAGCTATATCAACCAGGAGGACATGCCCCTAGCACACTTTTTTCTTGTCTGACAAGACCAACCACATTTCTTCTTTTGATACTGTCTTCAACATCCTATCCCATTTCAAATTTAATCAAATAGCTAATTGATAATAATTATTAATGGAGATATATTGAATGAATTTCCAGATACGTCCATATTTTCATATCAATGATTATATCTAGTTTCTTGTGATAGCTGTAACTTGACTTGCAAGCAAAGAAGATTTAAACCTAAAGAGTACCGGATAGACAGAACATTTGTTTTATAAAAATGAACATCATTGATAGAGAAAGAGATTACAATACCATCAAAACATAAAAGAACCAAAAAAAGACAATCACTGGATAGCAGCTCTCCACAATTATCCTTTGTTTTGTATTGTTCCCAGTGTATGTGTGTGTGCTTGGTTGGAAGCGGAGGGGGAAGATGGTACGGCTAAATTTTCTCTGACATTAAATGTGTCACCTCAGACCGAAAATTTGTTAAAACAGCTGCTCTTAGAATAGTTTTGGCCATTTTCTTTCCACTTCTAGTTCCTTTCTCGGGTTTGCATGACTCCCCATAGCTTGGCTTCCTGTCGGCCTCGCTATTGATTTGCCTTCTTTTTTTTCAAATCTCAATACTACTTATGATGGGGATGTAAAGGAATGGTCGTTCTTCTTGATTTACTATCTCCTGTTTGGTTTTCCCATGTTAGCAAACTCAGGAAACATGTATGGTAAGAATCTTTATCATTAAGGCTTTTTGCAATCCCCTTCTGCCTCCAGATACCTTTAGCTTATCAAGTGCTAGCCTTCTGCTCTGGACTATTGTCCCGCAAACTTTCCCGTGAACGGCGCATCTATCCTTCGTTGCATTGTTTTGCATTTCATAATTTGTAGTACTTTTTACTTCTTTTAGATTTTGCAGATAGTTGCTAGATTCCTGCCCATTAAGCTTGAACATTCTTTCAATAAATAGTATTCAATTCTTAATAGCTAATGGGAAATATGTGATTCTAACTAAGTTAAAGTTACTATTGCATTTATGTATCAGAAGTAAGCAGGCAATAAATAAGAGTTTAGATATAAATATGAGTGAGATTACTTAAGAGGTGGGATAGTGTTCTCATTTATTTTTGAATTTAAAAATTGAAAATAGGAGGACGTAATATTGACTAATAAGTAATAATTTAAGCATAGAAAAATTTAGGTGCTCAACTTATACATAACTATAAGCAATCTGTAGTCATTAATACAATCGCTTCACGGATATCTAATTAGCATGCTACTAGCTGCCAGCTTGCAAGGCTTTTCAGTTAGGGAAGAGTTAGAGAAGCACTTAGTTACAAAGTTAGCTTTAACTAATTACTCTTACGGATTTCCAAAAATCACTGATCAAAAATGGTATCCAAATATACAGCTTCTACACATTTGAACACAGTAGAGAAATTTTAGTTCCATTGTCAAATATGGTAATGTAATGGCTTTCAATTCTTGAAAATTATACTATGGTTTAGTATATAAATGGGCACCTTGAGGGTTTTAGAATCACCGTGTAAGAATGTCTTAGAAAACAAAATAAACTATTAAAATAGTAGAGGATTTTGCAGTCAAATCGAATTGGCTTCAACAGACTGCCTTCGTATTATTGGATTTGGCCCCTAGGCACTACCCTTTTCAAATATATTCCAAGATACGTAACCAAAAGCAAGCATTCCTTAGCATTTTATATCACAAGGATTGTAGAAAATCTTCACACCGATGCCATCGACTCTCTCCACAATTATTTTTACCCTAGAAAAATCAATCTTAAAACTCTATTTCAAACCTATTTTCTCTTCTTTATTATTGCACTTTGGTTCGATTGCAAAATCTGCCGGAAAACTAATGTCAAATGTGTGGATATCATAAGCTTTCTAATATTTCATTTCGACAGATTTTTCAGCTCTTACAGTATTGCACTTTTTCACGCTTCCTTTGATAGTTTAAACAAATGAAAATGTCTAGTTTCACAGAATTTCAATACAACTGAATCCAATGCAGGTGAAAGATGTCCAATTTACGGAAAGGAAAAAAAATTAACCATCTAAAACATTGATTACATGAATTTACTTACAAAATCATGCCTCAAAGTTCTATCTTCTGATCACAAAAAACAAAAATCAAGAAATCTTTCTTTAGTAATTTGTCCTAGGGCCAGTTGCATCTACCTCAAAATGTGTTCTATTTTCTTTGGTGTTGCGTATAGGTCATGCAATCAGAAATTTCACCGTTTTCTCCTGCGCTTTTTAAAACCACAAAAACTGAACCAATTAAGTAAGACATCAGAAAGAACCTTCTGGCTTTCCCCTTCACTCCTACGCCCTAATCTCATTCACTTTTTGCAATCAATTTAGCGATTGACAAGATAAAATCTCAACTAACATCAGATTAGCAGATATGCCTGAATAATTATTATCTACACACATTAACAGCCCAAGCTAGGAATTATCAATTTTAAACAGTACATGAAAATAATCAGAAATGCAACATACACACATATACACATACACAAGCACGAACAACCCAAAAAAAAAAAAAGCAAACTCAATGACTTACCTTACAAAACTTTTTTTTTTTTTCAACTTTGCAGCAACACCAACCTGATCAGCACCAACTTTAACCGGCCAAATTCAAAACTGAGACACAAAAAGAAAAAAAAATCACAAGAACATTCAACAAAACATGGGTTAAACCTAATTAAAAATCAATTCACTACAATGCAGATACATATATACCTGCCAAAGACAAGCAAGCCCTGTGTTTGATATCCAAAAAAAGGAAAAAAATCAGAGGTTTCAGGACCTAAAATCTTTTTTGGAAAGATTTATGGGAATGCTAGATTAGGGGGAGAGGAGGCGGATAGGTAAAATGAAAGGAAACCCTAGGGGAGGGGAGTGGTGTGGTGTTAATTTATAAGAAGTTGAGAGAAAAAGATGCTGCCAAGTGTTCGTTGGATTGTCTGAGTGAGTTGTTAAATGCATTGCATTAGCGGCGGCGGCGACGCATATCGTGAGATTGTTGTGCGCGCTACTACACATCATTAGTGGGTGAGGGCGCAATCAATCGCTTCCGGTGACGGGAATTCGGTGTTTGGAATTTTCTGAGGATTCTGGTAATACGGACTCCGTTCCAGAACAGGAAATGGTTTTATGAGGTTTGGTTTGAAACTCCTCCCCTTTTTTTTTTTGTCTTTATCTGCTAGAGGGAGGGCTTTTGGGATTCAAAAAGTGAATGGAGTGGAATTTCTTTCATAAAAAATTGGTACTATTATACTTCTAGATATTTTTTTTTAATTAATAATCACTTCATCATAAATGACCTCAAACATATTTATATTATATTTTTTAATATTTACTATTTTAATCATCATGATTTCCTTAACCACACATATACCATACATATCTCACACATACTTTTCAAATATTCTCTTTCACCGACACACAATTTTAAACACTTTATAAACTTTTAATTGATTGTTTTTTTATATATTAGTAACTTTTTTTCCATATAAATATACTATATTTAATTAAATTATAATTTTTAGAATTATATTACATTTTTTATTCTCGAATAAAAACATTTTATAATTTTTTAAAAATAATATAATTTGAAAAAAATATTTAATTAATTTTCTTTAACTTCGTGCCATCGAACACGTGCATCTCTTGCACTAAAATAGTTAATTAAGATGTATTAGATTGTTTATAAAACAATTGTTACTACTAGCATTTTATCCCGGACGATGCTCGAATTTGATTGTTGAGACGATAAAAAAGTCTCAAAAATAATTTATAGATTTTTTTTTTCTTTTTAATATAATCAATATGGGATTACTATTATTTAATTTTCAGTGGCAAGGAGTGATACCTTTCAAGATAAACCTTAATTTTTCAGTGCTTATTTATCAGTATTTAGGGCATTATATAATTAAATATAGAGATCAAATTTTAAAATTTTAAAATAAAATTAAATTCGAAATTTCATCCGCCTAAATTGGTTCAGAATTACAGGAATGTAGTTTTGACTTAAAGAACATGCTTAATTAGCATGAAAATATGCTGAAAGATTTGAAGTTATTGATGTTATCAATTTTTGTTTTTCTACTACATATTACTTGAAATTTAAATTTGTATTTGCATTTGGTTAAAAAATGAAATCATATTGTAAAGTTTAATCAAAGGCTTTACATTAAATCAAAAATTATCTCAATTGATTAAGAATTAAAAAAAATAATTGAATCTAAAGTACACGCATAAACTTGAAAACGATTATATGATCTTAAATATTTTTTTATCATATGTCTCCTTTTGCTATTCAACATCATTGTAAAAGAAAGTAAATTTCTACTATTTGCCTACAAATACAATTTCTATTGATAATTATGGTATAATATAATAGTATACTATTTCATAATTAATATCTGAAATTATTATTACTACTAGGAGTCGCTACTATACATCTTACCGTCGGTAAAAAAATTGTGGAGTTGTCATATAAGCACTTATAATTTTTATTCTTAATTCCTATACTTCGTATTCTTTATTTACTTTGACCCATATATCTATCTAGGGGCTTATTCCATTACAACCCACTTTTTCGTACAAACCGTACGAACTAGTTGTATCTTTAGGGTTTAGGGTTTAGGGTTGTATGTTAGTTATATGTTTGTATTTTGTAAAATAAAGATCCAACACAAGAAATTTTTTTAAAAAATCAACTATGATACAACAAAAATATACTAAGATACAACATGTTCGTAAATATACAACAAAATAACTAAGATGCAAAGATACAACAAAAATGTAATAAGATACAACGGAGTCTTACTAAGATACAAAAAAAAAAATTAAGATACAACAAAATTAACAAAAATACATCAAAAAAAGTAATAAGATACAACAGGTTCGCACGTTTGTATGATATATGTGGTTTGTATCTGATCACTTTCCTATCTATCTATATATATGTATATGTGTGTGTGTGTGTGTGTGTGTGTCTGTATGCACGAGCGTGCTTCAAATATAAAGTTAGAAGAAATCATACGTGATATAAGTAATTAATATTGAAAATTAAATGCATTCATTCTCACCAAACATGCATAAATGTCATCAACGTTATAACCTCTTCTATTAAAAATAAATTTTACATACATGCATCCCCATTATAAGCGAAAATTATAAGATCCTTCAATTCTATTTATATTTAAAAATCTAATAAGTTCATTTTCCTCATACATGCATAAATTCCACCAATATTATAAATGCTCTTTACATACATTCTTCATTATAGGACTCTTCAATTCTATTAATATTAAAATTTAATATATTTATTTCCATCACACATACATTAATATCACCAACAGTAGTTATAATAACAATTCATTTATTAAAACAAAATTATTTACATACATCCCCCATAATAGGATCCTTCAATACCATTATAAAAATAACGTCATATATTATAAATAATCTTAACATGCATCCCCCATTATAAAGCCCTTCATTTTCATTTATATTAAAAAGTAAAATACGTTCATTTTTCTCATGAATGAATTAATGCCACCAATATTATAAATGCTCATTACATACATCCTCCATTATAAGATCCTTCGATTTTATTAATTTTAAAAATTAAATATATTAATTTTCATTATACATGCATAAATATCACGAATATTATATATTATAACTTCCTCTATTGTAAATGTTATTTACATACCTCCTGCATTATATAAGGATTCTTCAATTTCATTATTAAAAAGAACAACATATTATAATTTTTCATTGAGAATAAGCTATTATTAAAAATTCTTATTGAGAATTATAATTATTTTATGTCTTTCTATGTGATGTAATCAATTGTTATACTCAAACTAACATAAAAAAATTCTCCATATCACGAACAAATGAAAGATCGTATTTGTAACTTAAATGATGTAATTAAAATGAATATTCATATATTGGTTATATTAAACAATTAATGATCTAATTTTACACATTTACTAACTTTTTTCTATTTTATTTAAATTATTACTCTTAGTTCTAACATATTTAGGTGATTGAATACTTTTAATTTACCTTACTCATTAATGTAATTGTTCTTTTTTATTCATTTTTAGTACACTAATTTTTTTTTTTGCAGTAAAAGTTATATATTAAATGAATGTTATTTAAATATTAAACTATCTATAATTATGATACTCTGAAAAATGCCAACATAAGCATAAATCATTATTTTCATAAATAGTCTAAGATTGTTTCTAGGACAAATTAATATGATTAGAATAACTTTTTATCATTTTTGCTCGAATAGAACAAAAATTTAAGACAATTTAAATTTTTTAAGTAATACATGAAAATAAAAATTACCTATCAATAGTATTTAATTTCACTTGTGTAAAGTAAAATTAAATTGTCAATAATACATATACACAATATTGAGGATGATATAAATTTCATAAGAGTTTTTTTTTAATTGTAATAATAATATGGACGTAACATTTAATCAATATTGGATTAAGAAAAAAAAAATCCTATTCGTAAAATTAAGTCAAAATCTAAGATAAAAAATTAAGCCTAAAATCTAAATAAAAATTTAAAAAGTGATTAAAAATACACTTAACCATGTAATAAGTTAGCAAAATTCAAGTAAAAGCAAATTCAATCAAAATATTTTGAGTGCAATTGGATGAGTGATTTTTGGATTTTTTAATGATTAAAGTAAAAAATAATAGATAGATTTATAAAAAAAACTGTAAGACCAGTGAAAAGAAAAATTAAAAATTAAAAAATTTGGATAAAAAATACTCGAGAAAACACACAATGCACACGCATCCTACGTTTCTAGAATCGGATAAATGATTATGCAGACCCACGACCGGATTAAAGTGCATATTCTATCATTTTATCTTTAATAGAGTATTTTGGCGAAAGATTTGACAAACTTGAGATTTTAATTTCTTCAATTTATTTCATTAAATTTAAATTTACTTTTATCAATTTAATCCTTTAATGTATATATTATCATTCAAATTACCAAAAATGCTCCTCATAACTATGATAAATTAATATTAACTATAGCTAAATTATGTACGGTAAAATATAAATCTAATTAGTATTCTTTATTTCATACACGTACTTAGTTGAAGGCAAATTGATTTATTCTTTTTTCTCACAATGATTATCTAGATAAAATATAAAAAAGAGCAAAATAAATTTGGAAGTTTGTACCAATGAATAGTAAAAAAATTGGAGGGGCTAAAGAAACCTCTCGTGCTACTTTTCATGCAGTTTAGCCTACCTGTGGTATGTCCGTTATTGGAGTCTCGATTATTTTCTAGCGTGGATGATGAAAAGATCAAAATACCCTTTCGTTAACCCTATAAACACAATACTCTCCCTCTCTTCGAAATTAAAAGATGATAACCATGTATGAAGGGTATGAACGCTTGGCTCTTCTTGCTCATCTTAAGAGGTTTAAGCGCCTCTTCGATCAATAGTTTCCTAGTGTGTCGAGGATCGTGCCGGCGATGACTGAGAAGAGGTTATTTGGTGAAGCATATGCTGGTTATTTTCGGTGTCTTGGTCATCAGTCCCAAATTTGGGTTATTGCCGGTGAGATTGGGTTTGAGATTGGATTCCATGAGCTCCCCGCCACTGAACAGGAGCTCTTCCACCTTCCTCCTTCCGCGGCAACGTCCAGGCGGAGCGAGACGGTCTGATGTGCAAGAGACCTTCCCTTTTCCAGTGCAGGAGATTGGAATTGTGGCTTTGGATACATTTTTTATGCGTGTTTGTTTGACCGGAGGGTAATTGAATCTTTTTACATGATCCAAATTTTTATTTCTTTCATTTTAGTCCAAAATGTTAGTAGGTAATGGGAACCCTAATAACGGACATACCACAGGTTGGCCAAGCTGCTTAAAAAATAGAACAAGGGGGTTCTTCCTCAAACACGAAAACCGTAGGGAGAGTTTCCCTACTTAACCCATTTTGGAGTTTTAATTGAAAAATATTTTTGTCGAACAATACTAGGAAGGAAAATGCATTGTGTACCGTAAAGTACACAGC
>JAOTQG010102374.1:0-13432 GCA_025631175.1 Iris virginica
GAGAGAGAGAGAGAGAGAGAGAGAGACCGGGGGTTAGGGGAGGTCTTGGCTTTTAATTTTTTTTAGTTCTTTTTGAGATATTTCAATTTAGACAATGAAGTTTACAAGAAAGCAAAATTACAAAAAGATCTTTAAAAAACTCGCGCGTTTTGCACGTGAGTTGAATTTCGTTAAGTTTTTAGTGAATCCGTAAAAAAAAATCCCATTTCGAAACAAAAATGCAACATTAATGTCCATTTCGAAACGTTTGGAACCTGTAGACCTATTTTAAAACTCCACGAAAATATTGGGACCTAAAATGAGACTAACCCTTTATAAAATTATTATTTTTCTTAAAAATTAAATATGAAGATTATGAATTATGAACGTAATTAATTATATTTCATGTCATGTTCATTATTAATGATCTTAATATTCGTTTTTAAGCAAAGTGACACTAAGCTATATAATTTTCAGCAAGAGTTAATCAGTGAATTATTTAATTTTAAAGGTATAGATTGATTTATTAAATATATTATTCGTGCTTACAAGGTTAAAATTAAAACTTAATTATTAAATTAAAAATTTTACCATAAAATCTTTTTGGCGAAAAATGTAGGCACATTTGGACCACAGAATACATTAGGTGCAGTAGTTCCATTTCCCTCGGCCGGGGACCAATTCCTCTTAACTTAGTAGCAAGTTGAGCAACTGCATAAAGAGTAGAAACACTTCAGGAAAGTCTGTTTTGATCATCTATTTGAGAACTCTTTGCTTTGCTCTGCACTCAACAGAACCCTCCGTGACCTTTGCCAACTTACTTAAAAGATGCATAGTTATGAAAATAATGCAGAACAAAAACGTGAAGGGAATTACTTTTTACTAATTAAATCTCAAAAAAACTCTCAATTCGAAATTCACCAGACAAGTATGAAAAAACTCTCAATTATTTTTTATTAATAATCAAAAACGGATTTTTTTTTGGGCCCCAAGGGAGCATGAGAAGGGATCGAACCTGAGATCTTACATATTATAAAGCCCAGCTCTACCACTGATCCACCCCTTAGGTTCCCAGTCAAAAACTGATCTGTTCATAGGCTACACAAACTATCCAAAATATTAGAATAGCCAAAATCCTATTTGAAAAAAAGAAAATTACAAAAAAAATATAAAAATGTACTAAAATAATAAATTTGAGATAAATCCATATTCGAGTTAAAAGCAGAGTCCTTTGAGCAGTGGAGAAGAGGTTGAGTGCAAAGTATGATTCTGTATTCTAAGAATAATCCAATTTACGAAATTTAAATTCTGACTCTTCTATGAAAAATTATTAACTCTTCAATTCTGATCAAATATAGCAAAAAAAAACACATTTTTCCAAACCGTCGAATTGTCGAAATCCATCGTATATGGGTTGATCCCAACAACGATCACTTCTTTCTTGCCCCTTGCCTCTAATAGAAATCCTTGACAAATTGCCCTTCATTATAAAACTCAAATCCAACAATAAGTCAAACTAACCCCCTTTCCCAAATAACCCATCCGTCTCAAACTAGTAGTCCATTTTTCTTTATGATTATGAACAAATATGGAAAATCATTTTCTCAAAATAATTATCCATTTTTATTTATGATTGTGAACAATATGGACAATCATTTTGGACCGGAAGAAGTGCATCATAGAACTGATCGGACCCTGCGTCTCCCCAAGGTACAAAATTACGAATGGTCCTATTTGGTGCAATGGTTTTCCATGATGGAAAGACTTGTTTTTCTGTTAACAAAACGGGCATCTGCAAAATCTTGAGCAAATATTGCTTGTACGGACCTCCATTTACTATCTACATCCCCTTATAACTTGGATTTTATACATGTGTGTTCAACATACCATGAAATTTAACATAAGCGACAGTAGCTCACTAACCAACATGATTCTTCCTCCAAGCTGTGAACTTTTCAACCAGAACTAGAGTTCGGCGTAGAGCCTATCAATCTTTCAGTAACACTTGAATCTGCAGAAGGTGGAGAACTGTTACTCTTCAAGAGAACACCATCGTCCACAACAATGTTGATCACCTCTGGTGATTCATGACCATTCAACCGATCCTTCTGAATCCCTCTCAAAGTCTCGAGCACTTCTTTCATCGTAGGCCTCATATCCGTTTCCGGTTGCAAACATCGAAATGCTAACTCTGCTACCAACGTAATCGTCCTTCTGACCATACTATCAGTCTCAAATCCAAGCGTCCTGTCCACCAACTCGTGCAGCGTATGGTTCTGAATTTTGTCTATAGCCATATTAGCCAAATTGATATGTTGCCGATGCCTATTAGTGTCTACTGCCTGTAACGAAGAGATTAGCTCGATCAAGACGACACCGAAGCTATAAACATCGCTCTTGTCCGTGACCTGGTAGCACTGGTAGTAGTCAGGGTCAACGTAGCCTGGTGTTCCCTGTGGGGCTGTGGAGACGTGCGTGACATCATTTGGGAACAATCGTGAGAGCCCAAAATCAGCAACTTTTACGCAGAAATTGTTGTCCAGGAGAATGTTGTTGGTTTTGACATCACGATGTATGACATCCGATTCATGGAGATAAGCTAGTGCACAAGCTGTTTCTGTAGCTATGTTCAACCTGACGGGCCAAGAAAGCAAGCCTAAATCCGAGTTGGCTCGTTTTCCATGTAGGTGATCCGCTACTGTTCCGTTAGAAATATATTCATAAACGAGGAGTAGTTCTCGGCTACGTTTGGAAGTGCATCCATACAACTTCACGAGGTTCTCGTGATTCAAACGAGTTAGGATCTCGACCTCATTTATGAACTGCTCTAACCGTTTGAAGTTGTTCTCAAATAAATGCTTAACTGCAACTTCACGACCATCAGTGAGCTTACCTGATCAAGAAAAGAATGTGTTTTTTTATCAGAAAATGTTAGAAAGACCACAGTATCGCCAATAGGTAGGTGATAGACAGAGGATCAGAGTGATCATACCATAGTACACAGTACCAAATCCACCATCACCGAGTTCTTTAGAGGTGTCAAAATTATCAGTGGCTTCTTCCAATTCAGCGTAGGTAAACACCTGAACACCAAAATAGTTGCTCTTTCCAATGTCTGTTTTCCTTGAGGAGGGATATGAAGGGATGCTCAGAGTAGAATTAGTTGAAGAATTAGAAGTAGCAGGTGGTGGTTTGCTTGACGGAGAAGTTGGGAGCTGGTCGACTTTGCCATCTGTTTGGGCCAACTTTAGTACAGCGCGCCTTTTCCGCCTTTGTCTGCAAAAGAAGAACAGCCATCCAATGCAAATGCCAGCAAGAATTGCTCCACCTATTGGAAGAACTAGAATTTGTAATAGGAAAATGTTAGAACGAACAACTCCCCGCCTATCAAAAGGTCTCAAATTACTCATATTAGGATCAACATCATACCTATTTTACGCGTAGTATTGTTATGTGTTGAATCATTCCCTGCAGCACAGCATGATATTAAGATATTGTTAGTACAGTACAAGAAGCCACTAGTACTGCCAAGGCTAAACGACTTCAGTTTACGTACATCACCACCTCCGTTTGACCCCCCCTGTACATGTATATATATATATATATTATATTGTAGCCTCACATATCTATAGTATATGGAGCGCTACTATCAGTCCATGAACAGTAACAAGTGATCAAGCGGTAATGTATAATTTAATCGAACGGCAGTTGTGATTTGAGTGAAAAAAAGTACACTTAATTTGTACCTTGTGAAATTACAAATTAATAGCTCAGTTCTACTACCTCTTCCCACTCTACTGAGCCCCCTCCAGCTAGAGCAGAGAAGTACACAAATATCGCTTCAACAAGCTTATATATACAAGAAGCGCCTCGGTTGAAGATGTTTGCTTTGATCAAACCTTGACTTATTTTGAACTAATTAATATTCACGAATATTGTTCACTAGGTTGGTTTTTTTTTAAGTGGTTTATTGGTTTTTTTCTTTCTTTCTAGAAAATGGTTGTTAAGCTATTAGCTAGGACCCGTGGATGCCCACTCTAGTCAACGAAATTAGCTGTGGATGTAAATTTATTCAATTTGGTCCCACCAGTTGAGGTTGACCAACGAACTAACCAATTTCATCATAGACGAAATAAACTAAATGGGCAAATATTTCTCAGATGCCTAGTACTATTGTGAAAGATAGATGGACGGATACCCGTCTGGTTTTGTCTTGTCAGGATTCCCATGTCTGTTGAAAGTTTTATACCTGAGACGAGATGTACTCCCAAGTCTTTGGAATAATTTTTACTTCTAATTAAGGTTAATAGATTGTAAGAAAGAGCTGATCACATACCATCTCTGTTGTTACATGTCTCTGCGTAAGGCCGATCCCGACAATAACAAGCAAAGGAAGTGTCATTGCCAGTCGAGTTGGACCCACATCGCCCGCCCGATCGAACGCATTCGTTACACAATGCGTCGTCCGCTGTCCACAGCAGCTCGAAGCCACCAGTAAGAGCAGCTCGCAGATCACTCACCGAGGCAGTAGCGCTCACTATAGCCTCAGCAGATGTTTGATTCACCGGTACAATGAGCTGGTCGCGGCACCCAAGTAGATTAAAGGCACTGAGGGACGGATCTGTCCTAGTAAAAAAATTGATGCTGCTGCTCTGGTTTGCATTGCAATCGAATAGATACGGAGTGGTGGTTCCAAGCGAGCTGCAATCATAGTGCAGAGAGATGTTCTGGGCTCCAAAAGCGTAGTTGAAGAGGTTGAAATCCAAGGTGGTGTTGTTTCGGGGCAGTTAGTGTCCCATAAGTCCTCTCGAGCGACTCTAACTACATGTGCTGAGGGATCAATTCTCAGGACTCGGTAGGACAAATTCTGGATCATGAGAAATGGGACATCGGATTGGCAGGTTAGGGGAAAACCTGGGTGACCGCAGTGGGCCGCACGCTTCTGTCCCGAGAAAGGGTAACCAATATTGTCACCAATGGTTCCGCACTGGAATTGCCCACTACAGGCAACGTACTGCTGATCATCGTCGCAAAAGGTGATCGGAAAGTGGGTTGTGGACAAGACTAGGACAGCAATCAAACTGAAGAGGGAAGAGGCTGGGACGAGATTTGGAAACATTTCAAGCAGAGAAAATGAGGAGAGAGAGAGAGAGAGAGAGAATGGTGAGATATAAGGTAAACCCCAATTCAATAGTGGGATAAAGGAGATAAATAAAGCTTGTTTTTGGCATCAATCGCCATCGTATAAAAAACTGGAATATGACCCTGTGGTTACCTAACGGAAGCTGTGAAATTCTTCCAAAGAAACCATTAAGAAACTCTTAATACTTTAATTGGTTGTTGACAGAGTCTAATGTAGGTAGCAACAACCTTTTATTTGGCTTTATGTTGACACCATTTCTCTCTACCAACGGCATTTCTATCTTAATCTCTGCTAGTCCTTGAAGATATGGCCATTTGCGTTAAAGGTCCAAATTTGACGGCAACTCCAAATACATGTGAACTTCCAGAATCTATGGAGATGATTAGCATAACTTCTAGAACATAAATACATGACTCCGATTGTCAGAACACATCACAGGGAAATAAGATTCAGATGTGAGCGATATACACTCGTACACCTGAAGGATGGATGATTACGTACCTTGCCTAGTTGGGCATGTGTGCGGGTAAGGTTGATCAGGGCAAAAGCAAGTGAATCGGCTCTCGGTAATGTTATAGCCACAGGCACCACCTGATTCTGTACAGTTTTTACACTGGTTACTCTCTGCATCCCACTCCAACTGGAAGCCGTTATCTATTGCCACAACCAGACTCGTAGAGTTAGCCTCCAGACCCTGAGCCATTGATTCAGAAACTGGAACAACGACGCTGCTATTGCATGTAGCAACACTCGGGTCGATTGTTAAATACCTCGTGGCATAAAACAGATTGGTATCCGTACTGTTTATGGTACAATTATACTGAGCGGCATATGGAATATTGTGTCTTGGTAGCGCAGAGCAACCATAGAATAGTGTCAAGTCTCGAAGCCCAGAAGAATAATTGAATAGGGTGAAATCAATGGTTGTGTTAGCAAAGGTCGCAGGGCATATATTATTCCAAAAATCCTGCCTAGCAACATTGAGCGACTGCGCTTCATAATCCATTCCAAGGATTCTGTAGCTCTGTGACATCATTTCGAGTATTGGAATGCTGTTGTTGTAGCAGTCGAGCTTGTATCCAGGTTTGCCACAATACTCAGCACGGTTTGCTCCCCAAAAGGGATACTTGGTGCCACGGATGTCTCCACATAAAAATTTCTTGCTGCAATTTGTGTATCGACTGTCATCAAGGCACATAGATGTCGGAAAATTTATCAGGAGTATGATGGTGAGGACAGAGAGAAGGAAAGAGGATGAAGGCTGGGAATCCATCTTTGGGGCAAATCCAGAAGAATAGGGGATTAGTGTATTTAAGTGATGCCATTTCTCCACATCATTTGTAAGTGTATGACAACTTAAGGTATCTATGGGCTCGTACAAGGTTTTTTGGAGGCATAGAGAAGCTTGTTTTGGACATTGCTGAAAGCTGTTCAATGAAAAAAAATTGGTTGACACGGTCAAATATTCTAGTCTTAACTCGTTTGACTTTAGATGTTAGGAATTGTTACTAAAAGGAATGTATACTATATCTTGTCCTGACTGATCTCACCAAGCAGATTAGTTAGGAGTGTTTTTGAGCTCTGTTAGCAGAAAGAATCTAAACAGACCTACTTTGCCCAGGACTTCATATTGGCTGCTTAATCAAACAAGTCACATAGTTCTGTTATAATCAGAAATTATCTACCAGTTAATCATTGATGCATACCTGTTGATCGCGATGAACCTGATGGTGCTGTAGTGGCTGCCGAGCAAGTATCCGACACGTAAGGTGGGTCGGGGCAAAAGCAAGCGGTTTGATTAGTAAGAGGATTGTACCCACAGTGTCCTTTAGAACGGGTGCAGCCGCTGCAAGCTTTGTCATCCACCTTCCACCTAACCACGAATCCCTCCCGGACAGCATGGCTCAAATCAGTAGACGTTAAAGACCCACCTGAGTCTGTTATACTAACCGGAACTACCACACTGGCATTGCAGTTTCCAGGGCCTGGCACTCCAGGAAATACAGAAACACCAGCGTTCCCACAAGAAGGGAGGCTAATAATACCTGGAAAACTGATAAAGTCAGGGCAACCGTACAGAAAAGTAAGGTTCATGTATGTAGGAAGATACTCAAAGAGCTCGTTGTCAAGGGTAGTGTTGACTAAATTGGTTGGACAGATTGTCTCCATCATATCTTCTCTAGCAATCTTCAAAATTTGGGCATTTGGATCAATACTTAAAACACGGAATTTCACGTTTGAGATCTCAATGGTAGTAACGTTGTCCTGATCACAGTGAAGAACTAAACCAGGATAACCACAAAATTCAGGATCCACACTCCTGCGAAAAGGATACCCTATTCCACTGACCGTGCCACAGCTGAACGCACCACCACCACATGCTTGGTAGAATTCATCTGGATTACTTGAAAACTGTGGAACCAATGTAATTATTAGTATCAAAAGGAAAGAGAAGGAACGGAACCATGGAAGGATTTGGGGATTCATTAGAAGAAATTCAAGTGAGAGGGAAAGTGCTCGGGACTTTATATTAGACTCCCGAGAAATGATCAACTATCAATGATGGGAACTGGTATTCAAAGATGATGATAGAAGGAAAGAATTCAGATTTAGACGTTAAAATTAGGCTTGTAGTCGCCATCGTACTACTCTTGATAAAGTATGATAGGACTGAATAGGGAAATTCTCCAGAGTATTCATACTGGTTTGTTGAGCACTTGGCCACCAAATCACATGAACAACTACATACAAGAGTAGTACCATTTGCCACTTAAAAATCAATTAAGAAAGGTTTAATAATTACAATCAGTTGGTGGGTGGGCGATTTTATTACATTAGATTAGGTTTACATTTTCATTAATCACGGTTGTTAGGAAGTCCATGAAATGTTGACATCTTCACAAGGCTTACTTTATTCAGTCACTGTACCATATAGTTGAAAAAAAGATGGTGCATTAATGAGCTTGGCATGGTTGCATGTGTGCAATCATCTGACTCACTCTTCAATCCTAATTCTAATACGAGCAAATGAGATTGAAAACCAAATTGAGAAGAGGTGTGCACCTGATGAAGCAGGATAGCTGTTTCCAGAACAGTGTGTGACGTTGTACCTGCTGCATCTTCAATTCATCAAGTTCTTCAATTTGCTGCACGACCTTCTGATATTCACCTTCCGTCAAGTCCCCCCTGCAATCACTTGATCATGACTCGGTAGCTCCTCAAATATTCTAGAGGGCTTTGAATCACTTCACGAACAGGACATTTGGCGGGCACTTGGGGCACCAAGCTCCAAAAACCCGTCCTCTCGCTCAAGCCCTTGCATTGCCTGTAGATTGCTATTGATAAAATGTGATGTTCCCAACTTAACTAGTTACAACAGACTGTTTATCATGTGTCCTTATTCTCATTGAAGGAAACTAGAGGCGAAACATAAGAACTCACTTTATCAATCCCCAGACTGAATTTCTGGAAAGTAAATGTCATTTCACCAAAAAAAAATCTGATTCAAAATACAAGGGGTATGCCCCTGGGAATACGAGAATATACAGCTTTTACCACTCTACCTCTTCTATCTTTCCACATTTCTGACCAAAAAATTTCACTTACACCCCAATTTTTACAACATAACCAATTTGCAAAACTCCTTTCATAGCTCCTGTCTTTGACCATAATAGCATGTCTCACCATATCTTCTACTTGAGTAACTCTATGTCCTTCCGCTTCTGTTTGATCTTCGAAAGTTCGTCTATTCTTCTCTTTCCGTATCTGATAAATGGTGATCTGAAAGATGATTCCCTTCCATTTTGTACTTGCAAGCACTATCAGCTCCTCCCAAATTTTAGTCCTACAGTGATCCCCATTCCTTCTACATATATTCTTCCATACTTTCCTGCTATACGATCAACCAAAAAATAGATGACTAACAGCCTCTACAGCATTCTGACATAGCGAGCAGGTTTGATCAGTAATCACATCCCACTGATACAAGTACCTATCTCTTGAGTTGAGTCTATCTCTACAAGCCATCCATTGTATTATTTGTATAGTTGCACACTTTGGAATATGCTTGTGATACCATATGCTTCTCCACCGATACACCTCTGGTTCCTTCCTTCTTAATGCTTCCCAGCAACTCTTCACAGCAAATTTCCCTTTTCAGTAAGGCTTCCAAACTACCTCATCCCTCTTGTTAGATGCAGGAAGAAAATCAGGAGGAATATTCATGGTTATATGCTGTATTGCACCATTTAATCCAGAATGGTGTCATATGAACATGTTAAAAGGAAGAAATTTTTGGAGAGTCAAATGTCCAGAAAATGACAGATTACCATTCCTCGTCCTGAATCCCTGATCAGTATTACTGTGGAACCTTAATCCTGTGATGTTGGTATTACTCTTCAGTCTTCAGAAGCTAACACAAGTTTTTTATGCTAAGCCTACTTCAGTCATTCAATTAGGATTTCACAGGGGATGCATATAGTCGTTGATCACTTTTCGGCCCCTCAATATCTCACATATCCCTCTGCACATGTGGCCTCATGCTCAAAGAGTAGAAAATTATTCTACTAGTATCCTAAAAGCTGGAGAAAATTTGTGTTGCATCCATCAGGAGAAAGTATTTAACCACACACGACCATGCTAAAACTTCTCAGAACTTGCTCATTTGGTTTCTACATTTGCCGACCAGTAATCAGAATCTCTTTATTTCCTTGTTCTTTTCAAAGATAGAACTTATTCATTTAAGGTCATGGTCTATATTCGATACAACGATACATAAAAGTATTGAAGGCTTGCATTTCCAAATGATCAACTAACCAACACAATTTCATTCACAAGTACAGAAGACAAAAGAATAGAAAGTAAATACAATTGAAGAAAAAGGCTGGCTTTTTCAACTCCTTCAAGATTCATGTGATTCCCTTAAACAAGACAAGTACAGATTCACAAGAAGGCATGGGAAACAGAAAGCATGAAGACAAAGTCAAGAAGCAAGGTCATTGACAATGCCATGAAGCTTTTTATCTAAGACTTCTGAGCATATCTGCCCCATCATGTGATAAAAAGACATGAGATCAGATAATTGTTCTACCGTCATTTTCCCCATCACACTCCTTGCCAACCTTTCTCTCTGCTCATTCAACTTCAACCTCTCCATGTATGAAGATGCATTCCTCACCGTTGCACCCATCTGTTTTAACCTGTTCTCTTGTTGCAAACTCAGAGCTGTGTTTGACTGCATTTGGATAACATCGACGATTAACGAATTATAAAAATTAAAGCATTTTGTAAGATACCAGCTATACTCGGTACAGATCATTTTTGTATGAAGGCAATGCATACCTCAAGAAATTCGGCCCCGGGTTCAAGTTCTGATTCTTTAAATGGATTTCTCCCTTGACCGCCTACATATATATTTCTTGCAAGAGAGAAACTTCGAATTATAATTTTCCTCTTAGTCTCCAGCTCTTGATTGAGCTTCAAAGTTTTTGGAACATTTGTTGAGCTACTGAGCCTCTTCTGATAAGCAACAACAGCCTTCACAAATTCCTGTATAAATGCATTTCAATTTCTGTAAGAGAAATGAATAATCTTTTTTATTTTGTAAAGAAACCATTGTTTATAACACAGCTTTTCTTGGGGAAGAGGACGAAAACTGACTCATGATCATAGTTATCCAAGAACCATTCTTTAACCGTTGCTGGTAAAACACTTGGAGGCCATGGTAGCAGAAATGATATGCAAAAGTTAACTAAACTACGCTCTTATGAAAGGAAATTAATAATATGCATTTCACCTTGTAAGCAGAAGGGCATCCTGGATAATCAAAATCATCAGAGTCCGGCTTTCTCATTCGCTCTGGATGAAACTGGAGCCCCATTATAAACTTGCCCTCTTCAGGGTTATAAGCATCTGGATCATAGAACCCCTCGATCAAACCATCCGGTGCAAATGCCATGGGCACAAACCGTTGTGCTAACCTCTTAACTCCTTGATGGTGATAGCTATTAACCCAAATCTCCATCTTATCATCCTCCAAAGAAGACTTAAACCAGTGATGCAAAGGGGTGCCCTCCACAACCTTAACAACATGCCTATGCCCATCATAGTTATCATAATCAATGTGAACAACCTTATTCTCTTCAAAGCACTTTCTTGTTAATTCTTTCCCGATGTCTTGATAAAGGGTACCCCCACATGCTACATTTAGGACTTGTGACCCCCTGCATATTCCTAAGTAAGGTATGTTCCTTTCTAGGCAAAGTTTAGCTAGTCCCAACTCAATTGCATCCTTTTCTTTGTCAATGGCAGTGTCGCTGGCATGGAGCCTCCTTACATCCTCCAGCTCTTCCGCTGATAAATTCGATGTCTCGGCTTCATAGAGTGATGGGTCAATGTCTTCACCTTCACAGAGGAGAACCCCGTGAATCGGTTCGAAGCTGTCCAACAGCATGTTTACTCCAGTCACTCGTGGAACAATTACCGGTACGGCTCCATACCCAACTATAAGATCAAGGTGATATTCACCTGATAATTAGACAGCAGAAAATTCCTGTTATAAGAAGATCTCATATAAATCAAAGTACATATATATATATATATATACACATATATATAATAAGAAAAGAAAAGTGTTAATATGAAAAATCATTAACAAAACAAAATAGATGAACCCAAAAAACTGGGGGCAAAAGTCAAGTTGAATTGGACTACCATCCATTCCAAAACATTTTTTTTTTTTCAGAATCCCTATTAATCTTGCCTTGATAACTAGTTTGTTCATTTAAGCTGACGATTTTGATCATGATCACGATCTATTAACCTAATTAAACATGCAATTATTTATATAAGCGCATGATGGTGACAGATTGAAATTTCCCATGCACGAAAATAAACAAAGAAAACAAGATTTCAACTCGAAATATTCATATAATCACTTGAACATCAAGAACAAGAATCACTGGAACGAAACCGAATCAAACATGCAGGTGGGAGTTGATGATGGAAATAAACATGGGATGACTTTTGAGGGGTACGGGGGGTAAATAACTGACAATTAAGGGATCGGAGTGGAAATGACGAGAAAAGAGTTGAATTCTTGTATTCGTTAATTACCTACGAAATCGACGAACTTGTTCTTGCGAAGGCTTCGTCTCGAGACGATGAGAACTCGAGGGAGGATCACCGATAGCTCTGTAGCCATTGGCGGCGATCTCTGTGAAATGAAATCTTTATTTACTGCGTGTAATTAGTGTGCGAGAGAGAGAGAAAACGAGGGTATAGAGAGAGAGAGAGGAGTGATATACAATGCGCCGCGTATACGTGACATTTTATATAGGTGGCAGTGGCGGTTTTGTTATGCGGTGACGTGAAAAATGGTCAAACCCAGGGAGTGCGAATCTAAAGGCGGGTGAGTGCTGACCAGACGCTGACATGGCAATTACATAACGTGGACTTCTTTTTTTTTTTTTTCGTATCAAATCAGAGATCATGTACATATTAATTTGAGTCATTCGAAAAGGAATTTCTGCATATGAACTCGATCTTAAAATTTTCTTTTAAACAAATTCAAGCCATTTAGACTAAGATAACTCTGTCAATGAATACATTATTACTACTTCCATTCTAAAATATTAAAAGTTTCACTATGGTGTGTGCACAATTTATAAAAAGAAAGTTTTATTTATTTTAAAAATATCCTAAAAGAAAAATGGAGGAACAAATAATCAAAAATATAATTAAAAGAATTACCAGAAAATACAGCTAGTAGAATTCTAAATTGAGATCGGTTTCTTTAAATTATTTCTGTCGGTTAGAGGGTAATTTACACCGCTACCCCTTATGATTTGGCCAATTTTTAATGTCCTCTCGTAGTTTAGCCATTATACAACGCCTGTCCCTTTTATCTAAATTCATCATTTTTGTAAGGGTAACATAGTCATTTTAAAATTTAATTATCAAATATAAATTATTTCATTCATTTTTTATAATTTATATGCTATTATAATTTAATTTAATTAATTAATATTAGTAATAACAAATAAAGTAAATATTTATATAAAGCAAAAGTAAAAAAAATCAAATCATTGCCAATATTATTTTTTTCCTAAAATATTCATAAATTAGATTGGTTAATATTATTAGTAACATAAATATTAATTAATATAGATTTAAAAATAAAAAAATATTTAAATTAAAATCCCAAATTAAAATATAAAATGAGACCAAATTTTAAGAAACTTAAGAAAATTTTAAATGTTATTATGAAAATTAAAAGCTACATAATTTGTACTCCCCTTGTTCGAAAGTATC
>JAOTQG010102385.1:0-13428 GCA_025631175.1 Iris virginica
GTCTTAACTATTCAGCTTTAGTTTTAAAGCTGAATGGTTAAGACATATTAAACTGCTTTCAGATCTGAAAGAGAAAAATTATCAAACAGTATAATTTCTCAATTGTCTGAATAACTTACACAAAACCCCCTATCAGATGTTTATTAAGCTCAAACAAACAATACCGTAGTCTCCATCTGAAGAATCTATAATGTAAAATAACTCATATTTCAGATTAGGAACCGTAAAATAAATTTTAATTTTATATTTTTTTAATTTTTTAATTTCTGTCATTAATTTTTAAACATCTTTTTTATTTTTTATTTTCATTTTCCCTTATTTTTTTAATTAAAAATTTTTAACTCTTGTACTTATAAGTTAATTATAATATTAATTTTTAAATTTGGTTTTTTTTTCTTTCGAATGTCATGTCCTCTGGCATGAATACGGACATACACTAGTATAAAATGCATCATAATTAGGTATTGTCAAATTTTCAATCATCATATTGAAATAATATGAGTCGGTCCCCTAACTTTTAAATTTTTTGGTATTATTTTCATATTCTTCCAAATTTTTTATTTTAAAATTATATTTTGTTGAAAATACAATATTTAATTAAAAAATATTAAATTTGTCAGTTGATATGAACATATTTACCTGGTAACTTATATTTAGCTTTTGATTAATTTTACGAAATTTGCGCTATACACTCTTCAAAAATACACTTTTGTAATGAAGAGTCATCATCTCTCTCAAATCATGATATCTAGAAGTTTTCAATTTTCTTTTCTATGAATATAGTAAAATGGAAGAGATATAACAATAAAGTGTTGAACCATAAGAGTAGAAGTTGAAAGTAAAAAAACAAGAAGATAATAAAAAAATTAAGAACGACATTACGTGAAAAAAATTAAAAAATTACACATTTTTTTGTTAAATTAATAATAGAAATTAAACAAGATCATGCGTAGAGATCAATTACGGCTCATATGTAGTCCACTCATACTATTTATCAAGCAACGAATCTCTTTCTCAAATTTTCTCTATACAAGAGAATATTGTTTGCGGGACAAGAGGGTGGATGTAATTAGGATATGTCCGGTGTACAACCTTAAAGATGAGTTATGTGTCCATATAATTATGGCGTGTCAAAGGGCAGAGGATTGTTGATGGTGTATGGATGTGCCCATTATATCGGTAGGTGTTGGTGGTTTTGTGGCATGACTGGATGAGATGATGTCAAAAACTGAGGTTGATAGAACGGAGGAGATCATCGTTACCTTATGGCAAAATTTGTCGAATATGAATAAAATTGTATGACGAAATGAAGCAGAGACGGTTGCGAGCATTGTGGATGCGGGAGCGAATGTTATAAAGGCTTGGAGAGAGGTAAATATCCGTAATACTAATCCAAGCGACATTCGAATGAATGCGATGATCTCGATAAATGAAAAAAAAAACGGTGGAAGGAGTTATAAATGTAATTTGTATGCATCTATATTCAGTGAACAAAGAAGAATGGGCTACGGAGGTATAGTTCGAGATCAAGAGGGTGTTGTAGTGGCTACTATGTGTGAAATTTTTGTGGAATTGTGGATCTGATTATGGCTGAAATTCTAAGCCTAAGAGAAGTTCTGATCAGCTGGATCAAAAAATTAGGATTGAGAGATGTGCTCGTTTAAATGGATGCTCAAGCAATCATTAATGCAGTAAATGCACGAAACGTGGATGAGTCTCCATTTGGTGTGGTAATTGAGGACTATCGGCATCTTCTAGACGAGATTGCTAATAACTCGTTATATTTGCTTAAGTGATCAGCGAATCAGGTTGCCTACATCATTGTAGCGGACTCTTTTTCAAAAGCATGTTATGAATAAGTAGTGCTCCTATTTTCATTCAAAATATAAATGTGTCTTATAATGAAATAAATTGCTTGACTTTGTCGTAAAAAAATATTTTTCTCAAATTTGTATTTACTTTAGCTTGACCGTACCTATACACGTACTGCTCCACCATTTCACTAATCTCTCTTAGTTATTAATAATATACATGAATTTAAATGACTCTTTCGCCATGTATAATCAAACTTTTAGCGGATAAAATAAAGTAATTTATATCATAATTATATAATATTTACATGACAGACTCAGTAAAATATTACATTAACATTTAAATAACAAAATATAAGGAGAAATTTTCTGATCGAGAATCAATCTCACTAAAATAGAACGTATCCAAGAAAAAATGGAGAAGAAAATGAGCGAGAAGATAACGAAAGAAAAAGGAGAATTGTCCTGCATAGAGATGACAATTTGTGATTTATGGGTTTATTGATTCTATTAAATTTATATAATTTTTTTATGTAAAAGAGAATGATAACTAATAAGTTTGAACTTCTTTAATAAGTATTAATAAATTCAAATTTATTGATTACCACGCTCACATACCTAAATTATCTAAATTCAATAGACTCAATTAATTTATGGGTCTCAACTCTCAAATTGCCATCCAGTCCTGCAATTGATAATAATTACTCCTAGGAGGACTAAAAAGAGTATCATAACTACAAGGGGAAATATGTATTAGTCTATTGAACTAGGAGGGCTTAACTGCAATTTACTTTGCAAGTATAAATCCAGTAAACTCCCCTCTCTCTTGTTCCATACCCTAACCCTAGCTACATTCGTCTCGTTCATCAGTGGCACCGCCGGAGGAGCTAATCAAGAGAAGCCGTCGAAGCAACAGTTGTCATGGGTACGTCTCCTTTCTCTTGCTTTCAATTTCCACTCTGCCAAGTACATGTAATCCTCAATCTCCAGCGGTTGATGATCGTTGTTCTCGCAGGTAAGGTTCACGGATCGCTGGCTCGAGCAGGAAAGGTGAGAGGGCAAACGCCCAAGGTGGCTAAGCAAGACAAGAAGAAGAAGCCCCGCGGTCGCGCTCACAAGCGGATGCAATACAATCGCCGTTTTGTCACCGCGGGTAACTTTAATACTACTACTTCTTTCGCTGCTTCCTTATGAATAGTGGATTATACTGTTTTGAATGCGAAAATTAGGCTTTCAGCTCATAATAATCTAATTCTGAATTTTGAATAGATGGAAATTTGAGTCATAGTGTTGTATATCCTGGTTTTTCCTGAACCTAGAAAATGTTTTAGATACTCTTCCAGAGTTAGCTTTTGTCCAAAAGAAGTGAAATTGAGGTTTGTTATTTCAGCATTCACTACCAGGCTACCTATTCTGTTAGTGCAAATCATTGTTTTAGGTTGTCTGGTATCTATCATAGGAGTAAGAGTATCTCTCGGTTGTGGTGTGATCTTGCCCCAAACTTTTTTGATTAGGAAAACTCACAAACAAAAAGTCAGTAAGTTTATAGACATGGGAGAAGTCAGAAAAGAAATGCTATATTTATTTTTCCAGTATATATTTATTTTTCAGAAAATTCAGGCACTACAATTGAAATGCTTAGATACAACAAAGTGGATGAAAGAGAATGGAAAAGGAACTCTGTATTGAACACTGCTTTGCATCCTCTCACTTGGGAAGAGTGATCTTATGTTTTCTCAATTGTGTTTTTTAGAAAAGATTATATACTAAGGCTAATCACTTGATTTTGACCAATGCTAAGGCTACAAATAAGAAAGTAACAAAGTATTGGGTTGCAAAAACTGGTGGCCAAATAGTACTTCGTCATTATGTGAAGGGTCCTAAATTCACCTACCAAATGCTTATTGTAACTGGTTTTGTACCAAAATATTGAGATATTTTTTGTGGGGTGACAATAGCATTGCTCCTCAATTTCATGCATGATTGTTGATGTCATGCTTTTATGAAAAATTAATAGTGAAATTGTCTTAACGACTTTGATTTTCCTTTCGATTCCTTTGCTTTTTATGATATCCTAATAGAGAATATGCAAGCATTATACTTCGCTTTCCTGCTCAACATGAGTATAATACCTGTAAGAGGAATAGTATGTAGTTCTGACCACAAGGATACAAATTAGGTTACAAATTGTTTTCCTGTTTTATTTATTATTTTCCCTGAATATATCTGGATGAATGAAAATATTCCCTTGATGTTCATGTTAAAGAAAATCAGGATTTTTATAGTCTTACACGATGATCATTGTGTCAACCTTCGTGTCTCAATTATCTGCGATTGGCTAATTCTGCACCATTTTGTTTACTGATGTTTTCTCTTCTGTTGCAGTTGTTGGCTTTGGCAAGAAGAGAGGACCAAACTCATCAGAGAAATAAATTGAACTCTTGAGGGATGTAGCTGTGCTGATATTTTTTTTCCGCTTGGGTTCTTGTAGTTGGTTTTGCAAAATGGATAACTTGCTATACAATAGTTGCCGGTAGGCCCATATAAGATTGTTCTGTGGACATGATTGTTACAAATTAAGGTGTTGTTTATTTATTTTAAGTGTTTAATGCTGAAGTCTAAATACTAGTTCGAATGTGTCTGAAGAATTAAGAAGCAGTATCTGAAAGTTGAAAGCAGAATCACTAAAACTGTTTGAAAACTGAACTGAATAAATTGTCTGAATATTGTCTTTTGTCTATTTTGATAAAAGATAGTTTGCTATTCATAGTACTAAATAGCGATATGAGCATATTCTTATTTTGAATAGAATGATTATAAGATAAATAAAAATTATAATAAATTTATTATTTATATTAAATTTATTATAAATTAAATTAATTATTTTTATATAGCTATATAATTTGCCTTTGTCTTTAATTTTAATTTAATAAGTTATTATTGAAACTATTATTTTGTATATGTTTACTATGTTTTAAATTTAAAAAATATTTTTTTGTATGATTATCTAATAAATTATCAATAATACTTTAAATTAGACATGCTCTTATATTTATTTTGTTGATAAATTTTAAATTCTTATCTAATTTTAAATAAAGTTATAAAAACAAAGTTCTAGAATAAAAAGAATTTATAGTAAAAAAAGTTTAGAATTAAAAGGGAAAATATAAGCACAAAGTAATAGAATAAAAAAGGAAAATACAAGAATAAAGACAAAGGGATAAAATAGTTCAAAAAGAGTTTAAATTGTGGGTCTTAGTCATTCAGCCTTAATTTTAAGTCTGATTTGGTAAAACAAATTAAATTGTATTCAGATCTTAAAAAAAAAAATTATCAAATGGTCTGAATTCTAAATTCTCTAATCCAATAAGATATAACTATCTTTAAAATATTGAATAAGTACAAATAAACAATACCTAACCTAAATATGAAAATATACATGTCTTTATGAGGTAAAATATGAAAATAGTTTATTGAGATGCTAACACAGTAACACCCGTTTTTAATGTAGTAATGTATGATATTTTTTATTTCGAAGAAAAATAAATGCATGCCAAAATCTACAATATTCAATCCTCAATTTGAGGACTATAATTTGATATTGTTGGTAAACTTTCAGCTCCCCTCCCCCTCCCTACTACATTCACAGCAAAGATAAGGACGCAACTATGGTGTATACATTTATACCGGTCCACGATTGAATCGTAAAAATGTATGAATTAATTTTATATTTTTATGTTATTTTAATAAATAATATGAAAAAATTATAAAAGTGCAAAATCATTTTTTATGATCAAATGATAAATTTTTACGATCAAATGGTACTTTTATATCCTTGATTTTTAAACATGGCTCACAGTTTTATAAAGTCTTTTAATTTGACATTATCTGATTTTATAACATTTATGTCAGGATGTATATTATTTATTATATGTTATATAATTGTATCATTGAGTTATAAATTTTTACAATTTGATCATAATCGTTCTTACGGTACAAGCATTCGCACGTAAAACGAATTTCAAAAAGAATGATTACGGGCGGACTTGCATCATCTTCCCATTAACTCCCCTGTTGTAGGGGTGTCAATCGAATCGAGCCGACTCGCGAGCTTACGAGTTGACTCGAGTTGGGCTCGATTCGACTTCGAAAAATTTCGAGTTCGATCCGAGCCAGTTCGAACTCTCATATATTTAATTTTACTATATATATTATTAAATATATGTATATTTTTAATATAATTTATTATTATTATTATTATTATTATATATTTGATTCGAGTTATCGAGCCGTTCGAATTCGAACTCGAGATCGAAATTCGAAAATTTCTTATCGAGCCGAGTTTGAGTGAAAATCAATGCGTTTTTTCGAGTTCGAACTTGAGTTCGAGTTAAACTTTCGAATTATCGAACCGAGTTCGAGTTGAAAAAATATGTAAATTTCGGATCGACTTCGAATAGTTGATACCCCTACCCTGTTGTACTCTCATAAAACAAGTTATAAATTTCAATATACACCACAAATATCTCAAACACTAGTGCAATCCCTTGTTTGAGAACACATAATTTTATTTTTTTAATAAAAAATAATATATTTAAATATTAATATTATAAATATCGTATTATAAGTAACATTTAACTTTTATAAGTAAACGATAAAATATTTTAAAGAAAAAATTGTATTTTTAAGAAAATAATTTTATTTACTATAAACAATATTAAATTAAAAAGAAAAAAAAGAAAAAAAGAAAAGAAAAACCAAAGAGGGATATAAATTCAGCACAAGGACGAAAAGAAAAAAAATTTAAATTAAAAAGAGTATCATAGAAGACAAAAGAAATAAAAGAAAAGAAAAAGCTGGAAAAAAAACACAATTAGGGGACAAAAAAACATGTAATGTGATGCTTTAATTAGACTAAATAAATAATACAAAAATACTTGTCTATATATTATAGATATATAATAAAAAGAAGGAAGAAAATTACTTAATAAAAATATTTACTTTTAAATTTTTTAAAAAGATAAGAAAATGAGAAAAAGAAATGACACATACACACTTCTATGGCACACTTATACACCACACATTTTTATGATACACACACTTAACTCTCTCTCTCTTTCTCTTATGACACATACAGACACACTTACTATTCATTACTCCAGCCCCTCTGGAATGTAAAATATATCTCTTCTCACCATCCATTCGTTTCATGTTAGTCATTCATAATAGCGATACATTGTGAATAGAAAATATCAATTTAAGAATAATTAAAACGAAATGAAAAAAAAACTATTCTTTGGTAGTGAGTCCCACGAATGCTCCTTGTACTATAAATATATCTTTTCTAAATTATATATGAGTAATGTTATATGTACTATAAAAATAAACAGGGAAATATATAAAATTGAGGTATAACGAGAAAACACATCAATACCTCCTCGTTCATTACATCAAGGATACCTTAATTAGGTTATTTTTAATGTATAAATTTGTTGTATAATAAATTATTTTTTTTAAAATAACTAAACCGCAGAGGAGAATGAAGCATTAACATTTCTAACTAAAGTTGTTAGCACAAAAACAACCCATGCGAGGCAAACAAAATTTATGAAAAGACCATAACAAAAACAGAACAAATTCGCGGAATGAGAAAAGCTGACGCAAAGTCCAAGTGCGCCCCATAAAGTGTGAAACGCAAAATATGTTGTTTAAGACGCAAACCTCATTAATAACACCCTCATTAAATTTCCCTCTCCCCATGCACCTCACCTCACCCTTCGCCTTCATTACTCTCTCTCTCTCTCTCTCTCTCTCTCTCTCTCTCTCTCTCTTACCAAATTCCTACCCTGTAGTTTCGACAATGAAACACATTTCTCTGATTCCGAAACTGTTTTGACAAAATCATAGGAGAAACAAAACAAAACAAAAAAAACATAACTGTTGTCCGAGGAAATTAGAGCTGGGTAAATGTAAATCTCGATTTGTGCTTAACAAACTTTCCAGATTAAGACTCCACCACACCCAATAAACTTTTCTTTTGTTTTGTTTTTGTCTGGCAAAGGGAGCATACCCACTTCCTTGGTTTGAAATTCTGTGATATGGGTCGGATTTTCTTTCCCTAAAAGCTGCCATCTTTAATCCTTTTATTCAAAACTTTACCCATCTGGCTTCATAAATCTTGATTAACCCATGTGGTAAAGTGGTCTAATTTCGTGTCACCACTACCCTGAAGCTCTTTTAAGTAGCCATGGTGTTTGTCAATTTGTCATCTTGAAGAAAAAAAAAAATTTTATTTTATTTATTTTTGTCCTTCGAGTAAAGATGGCATTGGAGGATGGCAAAGAGGGTGCCAGACCAGCCCAATCTAGGGTTCTGCCATTAAGATTACTCCAATTCTTGTTACTGTTTCTGGGTGTGGGCACTGCCTTTTCGATTCTTAGTATCTTTATGATCCGATATTTAGGCATTCAAAATGTTGTTCCTGTAGCACAGTCAAGAATACTACCTTGTTTTGTGGAACCCACCAGCTTGGCAACTTGGATTAAGCCCCCTTCCACCTATTTGCATACCATGAATGACAGTGAGCTGTTTTGGAGAGCTTCATTTGTGCCTCAAAGAAGAGGATACCCTTTTAGGAGAACTCGAAAGATTGCATTCATGTTCTTGACTAGAGGGCCTCTGCCACTAGCTCCCCTGTGGGAGAGGTTTTTCAAGGGAAATGAGGATCATTTTTCAATTTATATTCATTCATTGCCCACATATAAGCCCGATTACTCCCCTTCATCCGTCTTCTATCAGAAGCAGATTCCCAGTCAGGTACGCAACTCTGCTAACTAGTGAGATTGAATTTTCTTGCTTATTCTTCGTTACTGAATTGTGTTGCGATTGGTTTCCTTGCAGTGGTTCTATGTTATTAATTTGTAGTTTAATTATTATGTTTATTATGTCTGAAATTCTGCAAAGCCTGTTTCAAAATTCACTTAAGTTTTTAGTCTAAAGGGCCACAGTGTCTTATCCTTGTTCAGTTGTTTGTGGGTTGTTCTAATCATTTTTTCTGTATCATGGGCACATTTGTCCCTTTTTCATCCATTGTAGCATTTAGGGTATGTTCATGGATATGTGGTTGTCCTTGTTATGCTTATAAAATGAAGTTTCGGTGGAACAAGAAAAAAATATATTAAGAGGGAACCTTGTCGGGTGAAATATATGAGATAGGTTCTCTTTGTAGTCTTCTACTAGGTTAATCTCTGGTTTTTGGTTGATCTTTTGAGTAACTAAGAAATGTTGAAGTCACTTGGTGACTTGATATCTTTGAAGTTTTCAATTCATTTGACAATTCTCACATTGTGTGTTTAATATTGATAAGAAAAAGCGAGGGGAAAATGCAGTACATTGAATTTGATTCTTATATCCCCTCTATGCTTTTAGCTGTATTTAGCCCTCTCTCAGTTTTTTGTGCCTGAATAATGATTTTACATTCTAAATGTAATATTATTGCAAGTGGCAACTTTATTCAGTTTGACAAGTTTTATGATGAACACAATTGCCAAAGCATATAGGAGTAATTTTTGCATTGATGGCATTCATAATTGCACTGGTAATAAACATTGGGTTGACATAGCTTAGGCTTCTAGTAATATTTGATCCAGGAATGTTGAAACAAGGGTCAGGTTGCAGGGATTAGGCAACCTCGGACTTTTTTTGTTGTGGTGTGCATTTTATGATGTTGACCTGGTTCATAGGAGGTTGTATGCATACAAAATAGTTCTTCGGCACAAAGAGTTAAACATGCTTTCCTTATTCACGCCTTAATTCTAATCACAACCAATATGCCAATGTCACCAGCTTTCCATATCATCTTTTAGAAATATACGAGTCTAGTACTTTTGTTGCATTGGCGATAAAGTCATATGTTGAGGATTGTCCTAATTCTACTGTCATCCACAACATGTATTAAGGACTGAGGTCCCCTATCATTTTACTCGTTATGTCGGTATTCAGAAAGAAATTTTGAACCTCAAATGGGAGAATTTAAGTTCACATTTCCTATATATTGGAGATTATCATTTTTGGACATGGACAATATCAGCGAACAAGCATAGTGTGAGAATGGTAACCTCCAAAATACAAGATACGAGTACACTAATTTGGATCTATAATATCTAAATAGATATAGAAATAAATAGATGAGTTTAGGTACTTCTGAAAGCTCCTAAAAGTGCGTCCATATTCTACACGAGTGCTGATTTGATACTATAACCAAACAGTCCAAACCCCTGCAGGGATTTGGTAAATTAGTTAGTGCCCGTGAAGCAGAATCATAACGCCCTTCTAGAAACCCTATTTTCTTGTGTCCATACATATATGAACTTAAAAGGTGAATTTCCCCCTTTTCCAATAATTTTTTTTCTTTTGGGAAACAAATAGTATTGGCTTGCCTTTGTGAACATACTTTTATGTTATGCTGACGATATTAACTATGTATCTATCAGAATATCAGATAACTCCTGTTAGTAGGCGCTGGCCTGATTTTTATGTTCCTTTTGTGACCTTTCTTTTTCTTCTTCTTTCTTTCTTTCTTGATTTTATTTATTTTTTTCTTTATTATAAATAGACAAGTAGAGAGTTCATAGTTGTGCACCCTTCCAGAGATGGGTTAATTTCAGCCTGGTAATAGACTATACGCAGATGGGCAAAGTCAATATAGCTTGATTGGAACTTGTATTATGGTTGGGGAATAGACATATGTGCTTATAAATCAAGTGAGAAGTAACTGTGGCTTCTCTTTGTAGTGCATGTACGACTTTCTACTTTTACATATCATCAGTTAATTATATGAGCAAAACTGGGTCAAGTTGATTAGCTATTGGTACCACTTTCCCGTTCTTAATAATGCGGGACTTGCCTTCCTGTAGGTTGCAGAGTGGGGAAAGATGAGTATGTGCGATGGTGAGCGAAGACTACTAGCAAATGCGTTGCTTGATATTTCTAATGAATGGTTTGTTCTTGCCTCTGAAGCATGCATTCCTCTTCAAAACTTCAGCATTATTTATCGCTACATATCGAGATCCAGGTTCAGCTTTATGGGTGCATTTGACGAAATTGGACCTTATGGAAGGGGGCGTTATAGTGAACATATGGTACCTGAGGTCAATATAGAGCAGTGGCGTAAGGGGTCACAGTGGTTTGAGATTAACAGAAAGCTTGCAGTTGACATAGTGAGAGATGTAGTCTTTTATCCCAAGTTTGACCAGTTTTGCAAGCCACATAAGTGTTATGTAGATGAGCATTATTTTCCTACAATGCTGAGCATTCAGTCTCCTAATCTCATGGCAAATAGAACCCTCACTTACGTGGATTGGTCAAGAGGCGGTGCTCATCCTGCTACGTTTGGGAAGGCTGATATCACAGAGAAGTTGTTCAAGAAAATTCTCGAAGGTCAAACCTGCATTTACAATAACCAGCCATCTTCGGTTTGCTTTCTTTTTGCTAGGAAGTTCGCTCCTAGCGCTCTGGATCCATTACTACAGCATGCATCCGACTTCTTTGGCTATTGATTTAAAACAGAAAAAGGAAAAAAGGACCCCTCTTCCAATCTGCAATTTTTCTTTTGGGAAAACTACCGATTAAGGCAAGAGCAGGGCTTCTTTAGACAGTAGCATTTTTCATACTTAGACAAATAGATGGAGTCCTGGTTTAGTATCTTATATATATATGATATTATTTTACAATAATTGTTTCATGTAGATGTAGTGTAATGATATTGTACCATAAAGAAAATGAAAGCATCTTTATTTGTTATAAGAAAGAGCCTCTTCAGTCAGGCATTTAATTTACACCAACTATTCAGTTTGTTATTTGATGCATTCATTCAGTTTTATGTAGGGGGAGAAAATGGCCTGCAGTATTTAAGTAGCAGACTAGCAGTTCTTTCAAAAGGAAAATTGCCTGTATAAGTAGTGTTCTTGTATGATTTCTCCAAATTTATCTAAAACTGGCACACAATGAAATCATTTTCTCTGGAACCCAAAAGAAAAGTTCTTGTAATGCATAATTCACCTACTTATTTCAGTCAACCAGTTCTCACAGATAGTATGATATAAACTGGAAAGCAGTAAAAGAAGCAAAAATAATTCAGTAATAAATATTTTTAAAAATTGCATTCTTAGATAAGACACTGGACTACTGTAATTTGACAAGAATATTGATTGTAGCAATACTATCAGAGTTGTGCCTCTATACTGAATCTGCTAGTTGATTGAGATGGGAGATTCTATGAAGATTATTCATTGGTAAAACGAATACTAGTATGTAGAAGAATTATCAAGGAATTTAGGCCTCTTGAGTATTGAGAAAACCCGAGCCCTTCTATTTTTACAGTTATATCACGATGGCTTGGTCTATTTCAGTAACAAAGAAGTTCAAGGAAGGAAATTACAATTCGTCATGATGGTTACCATCCACCAGCGGGGTTTCTAGTTCTTGAACTTCGAGAAGATATCTAGAGGCCAATGCTGAATGAAGTGCCGCACCAAATGGAAGTATATCTTCATTAACTTTGAAATACGGCGAGTGTGCTGATGCAACCTTGTCTTTAGTTTCATTCTTCATCCCCAGGAAGTAGAAATAACCAGGTATGACTTCTTGGTAAAAGGCAAAATCCTCTGACCCCATCAACAGTGGCATGTTGCTCACGTTTGGAACACCAAGAATGTCACCTGCAACATCTTTGAAGTGTTTGTGCAGGTTATGGTCATTTATGGTTGCAGGGAATAGGGGTTTCTCTTTTGCAAAAAAATCAACTGTTGCATTACACCTTTGTACAGCGGCTTGCCCTATTATAACCTGCAACGGCAAAAGGATTAGCTCATACATTACAGAACTAAGAGTAAGAAAGAAAACCAGGAACGTAAGAGAAATTGATTAGTTTAAACAATTCAATAGGGAAAAGCATTGCAAGATGGATAAAATTTAATATGAGAGGATGAAATCCTTCAAAGTTCAAATACTTTAACAATTAAGCACAAGCTGGTACCCCTCATACATCAGTCCGTATACGGAGCCCTATGCGCTCCTTGCTAGGAGTGCATAGGTGCTCCGTATAATTTCTACTCATACATTGAAATATTTACAAAAGCTTCCAGAAAATTCTGCCAATATCAATGCTAATGTACTCCTTAGAAAATACAAAATAACTCAAGTCAAGGATTAAAACTTTTGCACGACGGTATCTAAATATCGTCACATAGATATTGAGCACATACGTAAAACTTACCTCCTCAATTCGCTGCTTGAGTTGATTGAGGCTTTCCCTTGAGAAGGCTCTAAATGTACCGCCAATGGTAACAGAATCAGGAATAACATTGAATGCACCCCCTCCTTGGAATTTAGCAACTGTGACAACCTGCAATGGCATGATATCTAATAAGATGCATGTATATCAAAGGAAAGAGAAAAGAAATGAAAGAAGTATATCTATTACAAACTGCAGAGCATGATATCTAATAAGATGCATGTAGCTTTTTGTGTATGTGTATGTGTACGTGTGTGTGTGTGTGTGAGAGAGAGAGAGAGAGAGAGAGAGAGAGAGAGAGAGAGAGAGAGAGAGAGAGAGAGA
>JAOTQG010102396.1:0-13421 GCA_025631175.1 Iris virginica
GCTTGGCTCATGAAAGCAGTGCGAATCGAGTCGAGACGAACCTAAACGATTCGAATCGGATCAAATTCACGAGTTTGGTTGGCTTGCTTACTGCTCTAGATGCAAGGGTCTTGGCACATTGTAATCGGCTACTAGTCATTCTCATCCACTATTTAGATAAATGTTCAGCTCCTATGATACTGAGAAAAGGACTGAATCATTAGGGAAATAGCGCAATTAATTAAGCAGCTTCTGATCCATCGTACCTCCAAGCAACTGAACATAAATGATCCATAATTTCATAGAAAATAGAATCAAAACTTTAACTGACTTCCATAGGTAAGCACAATGTGAAAGCTGTTTGGATTAGTTTACACTTTACAGAGTAGGGAGTGATAACTAAAATAGCAACCTTCAACAGTATTGCCTAAATCCCTGAACAATTAGGAATCTAATACAGAAATCTGTTTTCCATCATTCTGCAATTAACAAAGGGCATAGTGCTTTGAGCTCGCACGTCAAACTATTACCAGTAGGTACAGCTGCTCGTGAGACTCAATTGGATACCAACATCAAATTATTGCCGAACATAATGTTTGTAACGACATACTTCCGAGATAGCGATCAGTCATTTCATAAGTTGAATACGTCAAGGACCAAAGTATATTTGAACATAGATTAATCAACATTTTAGCTCAACTCTACTGCCAGAAAGAACAAATATGCCAAATGTGTCGTAGCCAAATATTCCAAATGTACCATAACCCACGACACATTTTGTTTACCCTGTTCTATTCTTGTACCTTCTGAAATCTATCTTAATTTTCTAAAGATCATACATTTTCTTACTATTCCAGTGAAATATAATCCGAAATCTGCTTTCGGTTTATGCATTCTTTTGAAATGGGCATCCAAAAGCAGTTCAGCTCATAGCACTTTGGTCTTCCATGTGGAGCACATTGATTATCTTTTGGCTGCTGACGCCGGAAACGTGAAAACTAGGAGGAGATCACAAGTGAAACGTTGAAAATGGGAATGGCACTCACTAAATCAAGGAATCCACCAAAAGTAATGAGTAAAGAAGAGACGAACTCGCTCTTCAATAAAATGCTCAAAGGCTCAAAATTACACTCAAATCTGTGTTCTCCCTTATACAGCCTAAAGGGAGCATCCCTCCATTCATGAGCAAAGAAAGATCAATTAGGCACCAAGAAAGATGAAAAGACTATGCTGAAATTGTATGAGGACAGTTCGTACCACTTGTACTAAAAATCCGTTTTCTCCCTCTACAAGATTCGAAATGACGAACCGTTTTTTTATAAAACTAGACTTCCAGATCTTTCCAATGGACCTAGCCATGCGTTCGGGAACCTCCTGGAGAGATAAAGTTTATTGAAATTCTGGGTTCTTTGAGCCTATGGGTTCTTTGAGCCTATCTCCATGAGACTTGTCTTGCTCCTCTTCAACTCCATCTCCATGAAACACTCCGGTGTCATTCTCCCCTAGTTGGAGAAGACTCGTCCTCGAGTTTGAATCATTATTTTCTCCATGGTAAGGAGAAAGATCTCTCACATTAAATGTTGTTGAGACACCATAACTAGTAGGAAGTTCAATCTTGAAAGCATTTTCACCAATTCGCTAAAGAACCTTGAATGTGCCATATGCTCTTGGCTTAAGTTTCTCATGACGTCCTTTAGGGAAACGTTCTTTTCTAAGATGAATCCACACCAAATTCCCCTTAGTATAACTTTATCTTTATCTCTACATGACTTTTAAGACACCATTTTAGTCCCAATTATTGATGTCATGTTGTCCAATTTTCTTCATCAAATTAGTAAAATTATATTTTTATAATTCATAATAAATTAAGTTGATATCGTTTCTAATCACCACTCTGTCTCCAAAAGACTTTAATACTACCAAATTTTATCCCAAATATGGGCTCATATGAAAATTTGGTCTCTCAAGTAGTTATTATCATCAAATCCCAAGGTGAACAATAACGCACCATGGTAACAATTATGAGCACTCAATATCATGCACGATAAGTACTAATGCAACATATGAAACACTTAGAAATAATGATGCAATTTAGGCAAGCTATGTAATCAATGATGCAACCCTAAGGTATATGCACGTAAACGCAATCACAACCCTAGGTGTCACACACTCAAAGTAGTTGACAGCACATGTAACACCAACAAAGAAGCTAACCATGCTGCAAAAATAACTGGGCATGAAAATGTGACCGCAAACAGTGAAAGCGCACTGCTTAAAGCTGTTGCCATTCAACCCTTATTTGTTGCCTTTGATACTGGAGGATCTGACTTTCAGTTTTACTCGACCGGTGAATTTACAGGAGCGTGCGAACCATGGGGTTACTGCTATTGGTAATGAAGCAGATGAGGATGGAACCAAGTACTGGCAAGTGAAGAACTCATGGGGAACAACCTGAGGTGAAGAAGGATACATAAGGATGCAGAGAGATGTTGATACCACGGAAGGACTCAGCGGCATTTCGATGCAAGCTTTCTACCCAACAGCATAAAATGAAAAAAATGTTTGAACTATAATCATTTATGTAAATGATGTGTATTTCTTGTTACATCCTTGTGTCTTATTGTTGCTATGAGGCAAGGGGCTGGACTTAAATGCAATGGATGTCTTATCAGTCAGTCTCATCCAATACATGGCTAGCATATTCTGTTTCTACAGCAAACAAAATTTTACTTTCAGAATACAATGCCTTTTGCAACATATTTCACTTCTCACCTGCCCTTCTTCCATTTGTTGGCTCATCAAACAATTAGTTTTTTTTTGTATTAGTGCCATTGTAAGGAAAGACAAAGAAATAAAAACCTAGTTCACCAACTCGTACTTTAATTACGGTTGTATAAGGCAGTGACAAGTGAATAAAGCACAAAAGAATGTAACTTATTGCATCAAAATATACCATAATTAAGTGTGATGGCTTCAATTCAGATTTAGGAGTAGATTTCTAGTTACTGTACAACAACTAGATCTTCATTTTCAGGATGGGGGAGGGAGTGTCTCTTGTTCTCAGTAGTAGATCATTTTACCATCAAAAGAAGGAAAATGAGGGTACAGGTATATTAATATAAAAATCAATCTGTGCTGAAGTCTTCAAATTTCAGTAGCAATTTTTCGTATTCGAGACACAATCATGTAACTGGTATAACTTTGATCGTGATGGATACTTTAATGCCAATTCCCCTAGGGAAATTCCATGCTCTTCCTTGTAAGTTGTCAGTAATGACCAATGAAATATAAGAAACAGAAAACCTTAAACTCGTAAGCTGGCTTAAAGTAAATGCTGCTTATGGATTTGGTTAAATGGGAATGAAATTGAAGCACCAATAGATAAAATAAGAAAGTTTAAGAAAATAGCAACAAACATCTGAAATCTTAGGATAAGTTGCAGGAAGCGATTTTAAATCATCTTGTAAATACCCAAAGACATAGCATGATAGCACTTATGTCTAGCACGTCAAACCAATCCTTTTGGCACTTCAGAAACAGATGTTATAAGGAAAGTTGCATCGAGGAAACCTCATCTCCTACATGATTAATACTTCCTAGGGAACTCGGCCCAATCTGGCTGGGTCAAGAAATCTAGTACTCAACAATCAGCAAACTACTTCTCCATCCCATTTTTTTGATTGATGAGCTTGAAAGAGAAAGGGGCATTACTAATGGCATTGGCACATACCAAGCGACTCTTTTGAAGGCTACACATATTATGGCTTGTGCGTTCTCGACTTCTACTGATAACTTTCTCTATTACTAGCAGTTCAATGAAAACCAACTTCGCATTGATCATGATGCAAGCCTGAGAAGTAGAATACGTGGGAAACTCTCTCTGCAGATGTGGATGAGCGTTATGACATTCATGATTTATCCCTAGCATCCTTTCAGTTTGATGACTTCAATTACTGTCAGAAGCAGGAACATAATTTCAACGTTAACTAGAATTTAAATTTGTGTTTATTTCTTCATTTAGCAATCAAGACTAAATGGTAGAGAATCCAAACAAAGGCTAATTTTTCAGATTTTGAACATTTATTAAGGTAGGACGTGCTTATAGTATGTTTAAGGGACTAACGTCCACACATTAGGAGTTCAATTTGGACAGAATTGAAAGAAAGTGAAGAAATATTACCTAATCGACAATATTGGCACCAAATTTAAACCACAAAAACGTTCAGTGGGGTTTCCATCAATATTCAAGGACTATGTGGATATTTGCAGCCTTTAAAAAAATATGTTAAGAGGCCTTAAAGACTAGCAGTTATAGAGTTATCCAACCTTACAAATAAACATTTCTATAGGTCAAGAAAGAGATCTGACCTGCTCATCAACAATGCCTTCTTTAAGTAAAAAAAGTTTGACTGCAATCCCAGTTACCAGGCACTGGCAGGAAAATGTGGAGTAACTCATGGGAAAGATGGTCAACTTGAATCTGTGATAAGCGCCTTTTTCCTGGAAGATGTATGCAACGCTGCTCAAAAGCATTCCAAAATTGAAAACCAAAGGCTTCAATGAAAGGAAAAGAACATGTACAACTAATCTACCCTTGAAAACTAATCGTTGTTTTCACGCTTCCAACTGTAATTGCTGTGCAGATGTTGCAGGACATTCTTGGTTGTGGAAGATATGGAAACAATTACACAGCTGAAGAATGGAATGGTTTATCTCTTTGGTTGAGCAATAGTTGATGGCTTACTATATCATGGGCCAGGACCAAGGATCTAAACTTGTCTCATGGATAGTGTGTTTGAGTATCCAACAAAAAAGATTCTCAACTGTAACAAGTCTCATGAATAGTGTGTTTGAGTATCCAACAAAAAAGATTCTCAACTGTAACAAACAACCAATACCAAGCATGCAATTTGCCAACAACTCAAAGGAAATTGCACTGAGATTGCAGCTGAAAAGTGAAATTTAATGGCAAGTTCATTTTAAAGTTGCAATTATATGATCTCAGTGAGCATTTAAATGATACCGCTTCTGAAAGTTGGGATGAACATTTCAGTATGACCCAAAAAGATTCAATGACCATGGAACATAACCCTTACTTGGGTAACACGATAAAGTACTCAAAAGGAAACTCCCCTGATCACCAAGCTTGAAAGGTGTCTTTATGATATTTGGTACATGATCAGAAATTATAAGAGGTTAAGTTGAACTCACCAGCTGAGGAAACGAAGATGATTGATGTGTATCTCTCCTCAGCGAAGGCACGTGTGCTGAAAAGTTTCGATTTTCTGCAACAAGAATAAGTCAGAAAACCCACCAAATCTTCGCCGGTTTTATGGCTAGTTGTACATATGAAATATTGCATATACAGGAAAATGTATCGGTGTTTGAACTACATTCACTTCTACTAAGTTAAATCAGAAGTCATAGTCAATCAAATAGTTGGCTCAAGTTTTCTCTACAACATATGTGAACATTTTGAAATAAGTTAAAACATGAAACCTTCAGCCTACAACTATAGTACTGGAATTTTGGATTCCCCCAGGTGCTACTACCTTCTCTACAGAATAACCAGACTACCTTACAAGGCATAGCACAGTTTATTCTTGAAATCTGATGGTACATGAATGGCTTAAAATCTATACTTGATGGGGTCTTTGTCAAACTCGATGATCATGTGATGGTGTCTCATTCTCGCACATAGTTTCCCCATTTCTAATTACTGCGTAACTCGTATATTTAGAAAGCAAAGCCAATTATGGTGATACTTCAAATTTCAGCTTTCAAGCAACAGTCTTATCTGCTCGAAGTTCCTAATCCACAATTTCATGTACTTAATAAAGTCTTTGGTGACTTTGTCAGAATTAAAGTTTTTGTTCTTTGAAATCCTAGTACAGCTTTAGCTTGTCATAACAACTAAGAATATCTACATGGTTTTCATCATTTCATTGGGTAAATACTGAAATCTCGACAAAAATAGATGATGGACGGATTAGGTTGTTCGGGTACAAGCTATGATACATGGACCCTTCACTTTTGGTGAAGTACCCGTGTCCGACACGACACGACATGGGTGTGGGTGTGGCTGTTCTACACTACATTTGATGTATTTTTTCATAAATTTGGAGGATCCGACACTCGGATCCACACCCGTGTCGGATCCTCCCAGCCGAGTCCAGGTAACATAGGGTACAAGTTGGAAGTGGATAAAACTAATCCACCAATGGCATGACGTCAAGTGGCATGGAGGGCAAACTCGTAACTTTAAGGGCATAGATGCAACGCCAAGTCAATTCCAATCTTGGTGGTGGAGTAAACATTAGGAGGACTCATCGCAGTCAGGGGCCTGTGGGGTGTATTCCTAACCCATTTAGGAAGGATCTAGTGCTCCAAGAGGCAGTAGGACTCTTGACGGCTAGGGATACAGCCATAGGTGTTTTCAGTCCAACAAGGGAGAGATCACTGGGTAACCCTAGGGCAGTGGGAGTATATAAAGGTAGGTCATGCCACTTGGTGAACACATTAGCAACTCTCTACCCACATGCGTCTCTCTTCTCTTTCTTTTATACACGAGTGCCAACTTGACCCCAGAGGGTATTCCAAGTAGAACAACCATCACCCTATACAGATACGTGTATCAACAAAGTTTATTTTATTTAGATGCAGAAATAAGGTTGTTTAGTGAGAACAATGAGAAGAGACTTATTTTCATAATTTTTGAACTACAGGGATGACTTCTAGCAACTTTCAGAATCTCCTCAAATGGTTGTAGAGCAAAGAGAGTGATTCACCTTTTGAAAAAAAATATTTGTTATTTTGCTTGGCTTGAATCAAATTGGATTATAGGAAGCAACGAAGCATTAGTACCACAACATTCTCAATGGAATTTCGAGGAGCAGATATGCTCTCCAAAAATCCTAGACGGGTGTAACAACCAACAAATCAGGTTCTTTGTATCATAATTCTTAATATGAAATAATAGTAAACATGAAGGATATTTTACAATAATACTGCTTGATTTTTCTTTTCTCCTACCAAGAATCCATGTCACAAATGACTGTGATATGCTGAAATGAATCTTCTTAGGTTCTTTCGTTAATGAAATCAAAGTTGTTCAATGGCGTACCTTTTCTGTGGTTTAATGCTTAGAAGTTCCTATCTTCTAGCAAAAACCAACCTGAAACCAATAAGATAAGTCATTATTAATGTCCAGAGTCTCCAGACCACCACCTTCTCGCCAATAATCTCGAACCAGATCACAATCCATTCTCCATTCTTGAAATGAGGAGTCATTACTAGGGTTCCGTGAGACAACTGAATCTGCAGTTGACAAAACAATCCATGATATAGGACACCAGCCAACCCCATTTCTTACCAGTAATCTCCACAAGAACACACTCCATCCTTGAAATGGTGAAACCTATTTGCATCTCTAACAACTATCGCCCTGTCAACAAGCTTTGAGATAAGCATTGTTGCAGAATGACAGTTCACACATGCCCGCAGATTTTTAGTTATCCTAAGTGTAGATCCAGGAGGAGTGCTGATTAGCCCATAAGCGATTGCCAGTCTCTCACTGTGGTTACAGAGACTCTCCTCCATGTCTTCATAGCTCAAGTCATGCAGAGCAGACCCCATATCAGCAACAAATCCAGCCTCTTTCAACCTCTTCTCTAATCTCTCAAGCTCCTTAAATATCTCTTTCGATCTTGGATGTGATTTGTCTCCCACACGAAAGGCTTGAAGCTTCCCATTAATCTCAATCACACTGAAGCCCAGGTCCTTGTTTAGTCCTCTCTCCTTCATCATTACTCTCACCTTTGCCACATCACTCCACATGTTCACTGATGCATAAAGATTTGAGAGCTGCACATAGTGTCCGATATTAAAAGGATCCATCGAGAAGAGCTGTTCTGCAGCATATTCTCCGAGCGTCACATGGCGATGTATCTTGCATGCACTCAGAAGTGCTCCCCAAACCGAAATAGCTGGTCTAATTGGCATGTTTACGATAAAATCATAAGCCTTGTCTATATACCCTGCACGGCCAAGAAGATCAACCACACATGCATAATGTTGATGTCGTGGTTCAATGCCATAATCTCTCATGCTTTGGAAAATTCTCCATCCATCTTCAACAAGTCCTGAATGATTGCAAGCTGTAAGGAGCCCAATGAAGGTAACATCATTAGGGCTGACACCTGCTTGTTCCATCGCAGAGAAAAGGTCAATAGCCTCTCTTGCCCAACCATGCAAGCCATAGCCCACTATCATGGCACTCCACACGACGACGTCCTTATTCATCGTCCGATCAAAAATCTTGCGAGCCAAGTCTACACTTCCACATTTAGCATACATATCAATAAGAGCTGTTCGGACAAAAACATCATCACTGTACTCACTACAGTTGATATACTCATCCATCCATCTCGCTTGTTCAAGTGACCCCGCTTGGGCACAGGCTAAGATCGTGGATCGTATTGTGACAGAATCTGGGCTCAAGTTTCTCAATATCATCTTACGGAAAAGTATAACAGCTTCGTCAGCAAAACCATTTTTGGCATACCCAGATATCATGGCATTGCACATAATCACATTCGGTACCTCTACTTGATCAAACAACATTTTAGCCACCACCACCTGCCCACACTTTGAGTATAATGTAGTTAACGCCACCCGTAAGTCAGGCTCAAACTCAAGACCCATTTTAATCACAAACCCATGAACTGATCTTCCTTGTTCCAAATCATCCACATCCGTGTAGGCGCTAATGACACTAACAAGAGTAATCCAATCTGGCTGCAAACCCACCTCTCTCATTCCACTAAAGATCCTCAAAGCTTCCACAGGTTGCCCATTTTGAGCATACCCAGAGATAATTGAAGTCCACGACACAACCGTTCTATAGCCCAACATATCAAAAACAAGACGAGCAACCTCAATCCTGCAAAACTTAGCATACAAAGCAACAAGCCCATTTTGAACAAACCCATCCGACTCAAACCCTTGTCGAAATATCTGCCCATGCACCGCCCGACCCACTCCCACTGCCATCAACTCGCCACAAGCTTTAAGAACATGAGGCAACGTAAACCCATCTGGACAGACACCCAGATGCTGCATTTTCCTGTACATCCCAATGGCGTCCGAAAACATTTTGCCTTTCGCGTAACCCCGAATAATGGCGTTCCACAAAAACACGTATGGATTAGGAAATTCGTCAAACAGTTGGCGTGCATACAAGACTAATCCAAGATTAGAGCTGACTTGAATGAATTTTGTAACAATAAAACCATTAGACTGTAATTTGGATACAATTAGCTGGGCATGAATTTGGTTAAGGTGTTTGTTGTGGGTTGATTTGTCAAGGAGCGAGGTGTAATAAGATTCTGGGTCCCAGGTATTGTCCAGATTGTTTTCGTAGTTTCCATTATATAGAGGTAAAGAAGAAAAATGGCGAAAACTCGAAAATGGGGAGAGATATAAAGGTGGGATTTTTGCAACGGTTCTACAGAAAGAAAGATTTAGAGACATGTTAAATCTCTGCTTTGCTACAAAGAAACTCAGAATATTTGCGCGCGCATACACTTGCAGAGAATTTCTGCAATGGCCATATTGCAGAAACGGTCCCTAAATCTACTGAATTCAAAAAATATTTGGGATAAAGTGTTTAAATTCAAGATTGTTTAATTTTGGTCTTGTACTCAAAAATTAATCATAATTGATTCTAAAATTTAATTTTGATCCAATTAAATTTGAAATAGAAATAAAAGTGTATGGCACTTGGACAAAAATATCAGATTCACTAAATTTTTTTTCGTTTTTTACTTATTCTTCTTGTAAAAAATGGAGAAAATAAGTCAATTTAATAGAGAAAATGAATGAATTGGAGGTTTTTATTTCTATTTCAATCTGAATTGGACCGAAATTAGAATAGATGACCGATTGCGCTTGATTTCTTCGTTACAGAGACCAAAATTGAACAATTTTGAGTTTAAGAATTTTTTCTCCAAATATTTTTTCAAGACAAAAATCATTTACGCAATTTATCCAATATAAATCTACCGTAAATAATGCTAATGTAATAATTTTGTAGTGTTATCTTCAATTAACAAGTTAATACGACAGATATTCAGATTTTTAATTTTTGATGATAGGGTGCAATGTTTTTTTTAAATTTTTTTTTAAATTATCTCAATTACTTTTTGATTTTATTCTTTACAAAATATGATATGATATCAGTGATTAATAATCGACTTCATGATCCAAACTAAATTTTGTTTGTCACCCAAGTTAAGAATCAAACCCGTATTACTTACTAGTGGCTAGGTTGTTTGAGCTAATGGAACTCAAAATTGTTCTAATAATTCCAATGTCAACACTTGGAACTGAAGGCTCAAACATATCCTCTAAATGCAGGCAGCAACTTTTGTGGGTCGAGTTGGAACTTTAGGCACAGCTAGAATCAATGAAAGCAGATGTTCTTTATAACCCTTTTGCAGTTTTATGCGCAGTTTACGACGGTTCCCTTCATTCTTTAACAAATTGTTATCAAAGACTGGTTTTTCGGCTGATCAAAAATTGTGAGGAATCCTCAACTCCATTTGTTTCCTCGTCCTCTGTAAGAGGAAGTGCTAATGCTATTTATTTTTCTGAGTAAAATATACCTCATCGATGATTGACTCAAAAGTAATTCAGGATTGCGAAGAGTAGAAAATCTACTCACTCTGCCCCCAAGAAGTGTAGTCTTGCATCCTTTACCTTCAGTGTGTCTCTAACGAGAAATAGCCCAAGAAATTAGTAGAATAAATGGGACAAGCGAATGCTTTAGTTTCATCTATGCAGTTCTCATTAGCTTTATGGTTACTGAACTTCTGGTTACAAACCATCAGGATTCCATAGATTACAAGGAGAACATCAGGTTTTGACACCGATGGGAAAAATCTTAGCTACAGAAATCATACAAACACAATGCTCATGGAGGAAAATCATCCAAGAAGTTACCAAACAAGAAAATCCATGTTGGGAAGAAGCAAATTATTCATATTGGCCCTCTGAAATGACCAAGTTAAACAATTGCGCTGCTAAGTTGAGTAAATAGATGAGTATGATCCTAGAGAACTCGTCTGACAAGAAGAAAACACAAGTGAGCAGGTGATATGTTATGGACTATTCAACTTAATGCAGTGAATCTAAGCAATCATCTCCATGTATTATTCATCCTTCATCCTTCATCCCCTACCTAACAAAATCAAAACCTGGCGCAAGATTGAAATCTGCAGGAAATGACAAATTACAGTGAATAGGCACAAGTACCGCAAGAAGGATAGTATCTTGAGCTATTCTTCGATACGAGTATATTTGGAGCAGCTACCCTCTCCCTTGACTGGTGGCCGAAAGAATTTTGGCAGGAACCAAACCATTTAGCCAACTCTTTGAATGAAATCATTCGGGGCAAAATATGAAGTTTGATCACTTGACCGATCTGCCATTTAGCCAACTCAATGTTTGGTGAAGCAAAGATAGTCACAGAACTTAAATAATTGCCCTTGCCATATCCTTTCGTTCAGTCGTGTCTCTGGATACATATAGTTTGAAAGAACAATGGAGCTACTAGTCACAATTGAGTGAGTCAAAGAAGGAAAAGGCCTATAAATAGTTTGCCAACATATGTTCATGCTTAGTTCTCCCTTTGCCATACTTGACAAGATTGCCTCAAGGAGGTTAAGTTAGAGATTATCTAGCTAGAGAGCAAAAGAATGCCTTTTGAAACCTTAGCAAAATAACACTAAACATTCAAATCGATTACAGGTGATCCCACAAGAAAACTGCCAAAAAGCAACAGTAAGTACAGCTTAAAATCTGTTTAGCAGCATACTTCCAAGTCCAACCATATCATATCAGCAAAACTGAGAGAAAACAGAACAATGCCATTAATTCGTACAATTTTGAATCTTAAATGCACTTCACAAGCTTTGTACAAAATGTGATGAGAATTTACAAATAGTCGGCGCAAATGCCAAGGCAATTAAGTGTCTTTTCGTTGGAAGCACGGTAGTCAGTCCAGAAACATACCAGAGAGCTCCCCCATACGAAATGCTCTAGCAATTCCATGTATCGTAAACATCTTGGAAGAGATGATATCTGGTGCAGTCACCTCCACTCCATTGATAGCCAATACTTGTGGGAAATTCATACTAGTCGTAACCACAAGATCATTATTGCTAGCCAATGTCTTCAACTGCGACTCAGAAGGCAGTGAAGCCAAATCTTGGAAGGAAATACTTTGAGGTACAATGTGCAACTTGACAAACTCGTCAAGAAAAGGCAAAGGCAATGCCGGCAAGGGCATATCTGGCGGGGCAAAAATAGTCACGGAACTCAACTCTCGGTGCTCTTCAACGATCTCATCAATCAACGAGTATAATCCAATCGCGAAAGGAACAAACCCTTTTGCACTAAGCAACTGAACCACTCTCCTCCACTCATTCCTTCTCTTGGTTTCAACATAATCACTCGAAACAACCCTATGACTACTAGTATTCAGATTGCAAACGGGTAACTGAATGATATCCAAACTACTTTCTTGATCACCATAACTCTTTGAAGAGGCGAACGGCTTGTCGACACCGTGGATCGAAAAGGGACCATCAAGAAACAAGTCAGGATGAGAAATCAGGACGTTATTGATCTCCATGCCACTTTTGTCAAGTTTGGTGATGGCAAGGTTCTTGGAAGGGAAACGGGTGGGTAAGCAAGTGTTTAAGGGGTTCGTTAAGAGGTCGTTCATCGAGTACTTGGTGGGCAGGGTGTGGTAAAGGAGAAGTTGTTTCAAGAATGGTGGAGGGAGGGAGAGATTGGCAAAAGTGGAGTCGCGGATTGCAAAAATGGTTGAGTTGGGTGGGGAGAGGAAGAGGTGGGGGGAGAGGTGGAGGAGGGTGGCGATGAAATTGAAGCCGTTTGATCGGAGGGACTGGGTGGCGTTGATGAGTTTGATGGTGGTGGTGGATTGGTGATCTGATGGTGGTGGGGTGTGGGAGGGGATGGTGGTGGAGAGAACTATGGCGAGTAGGGTTATTGCCATAGCTATGTAGATTGGTGCGTGCCACCAGTGGGAGGCCATTGTTTGTTGTGCAAGAGAGAGAGAGGAGAGGATTTGGAGGGAAATTGGCGGTTAAACTGTTTCTTGATTTTGGGAGGGAAGGATGGAGTCTTTAAAAAGGTTGAGATAACCCGTAAGTTGGCGAAACACCCTTTTTGGTCACTAACCTATTAGGTTTTTATCGAGTTAGTCCCTACTTATTTTCATGTCTTGATTGCATACTCAACATATTAAAAAAAATCTAATTTGGTCCCTAAAATCAAATTCATAGGAACAAAAAAATGACAAAAAGGGTATGAAAAGTGTTTAAAATGCGATTAACCCTTAACCATATGCTGCACAA
>JAOTQG010102407.1:3256-13420 GCA_025631175.1 Iris virginica
GAATAGTTTCCACACATTGTAAAGGTACTGAAAGGCATGAAGATGTATGCAGTAGTAGCCTCCAGTAACTCTCACAGGCAACACAGTCAGAGTGAAGCACCAAGGGTTATCCACTACTCAGTCCCATCTAGTTTCTCCGTTTTCCTTCACATGGGGTCAACGTATGGCAGTCTTTCATGTCTTTTGATTGATACATAAAATTCAAATCCATGGAAAGACTATTGTATACCCGTAATATTATATAAAGTCAACACAGAGGATGGAACTACCATCAGGGAGAGAAGATTTGACCACAACCCTTCTCGGTCACATCACAATGTAGACAATTATCAAGGACAACAAACATGTACTAACAAACAACAGCTCAACTCCATCCTCGTGCCCCCATCATCACATTGAGGCTTCAGACATCAACATGCATGTTAGCACGAGGCAACTAAATAACCAAATCCGCGTCTATAAATTTACAAATTTTGATCAACTCGCAAATTAGGCCAACAAAACTTACAAATTTGATCAACCCGCAAATTGGGCCAACAGATGTCATAAATTTCACTCCCAAAAAGAAAATTTAGCTAATAAGAAGGATAAGAGTACATGTACAGTAGAATTAAAAAAAGGCACCTGTAATGACTACCTATGTTCATCAGTCTCCGTAATATACCGCAAACTGCAGCGACAAACATCATACTGCAGAAGACAATTAGCCAACCCAAAGTCTTTGCCTTTGTTTTGTCACACTATTTTTTCCCACAAGTGTGAGAAGAAACAAATTCAAGTTCTTTCAAGACCTCAAAACTGTAAACCTTCTATCTTTAGTCACAAGAAAAACCAGTTCTATGGTTTCCATCAAGAGGAGATTGAATTTACAACATTTCTTCTCCCGCCGTGCACAGTTTTACGAAGAAAGAAGAAATCCACTCAAGAACGAGTAGGACAGCTACAATCAAGCTGGGTTCCCTAGTTCAACTTCAGACGCTGGAGGATCCGAGGCTTCTGCAAGACTTTCAAGCATGGTTCTAACCTCAGATGTGTCGTCCAAGTAGTACTTGGCTTTGCTAGGCTTCTGTCCAACAGTACAGCCGAACACTGATGCATTAGATGCAAGTACCCTGCTATCCATTGCATTGCCAATTATCTCAAACATGTCCTCGTCAGATCTATCATCACCAATACATAGCACAAAGTCGGCTTGCCTCCCAGCATCCGCCATTGTTGTGAAGATCCTCTCTGCAACATAACCTTTACTCACTCCCTACAATCAGAGAAAAATGATTCAATATCAACAAAATAATAACAGCAAAAATCAGCCAACAAGGGAGATGCTCGGATAAGACATCTCAAGAGACAACCTGCAAAGACCTAACGGGAATAAGAATTAATTTACACAGCATAAAAGTTCGACATGAAAGTCGACATTTCAATTTTGACAACCACCATATACGCCCCTTCAAGGGTAACTTGATTTCGACTACTACGATAAAGCAGAACATAAAGGTAAACGGGAGCCCACAAGTAACCTGACAGGAGCCCAAAGAATCACACACACTATCTAAATCTTACCCGCACAATTTGGTGCATATCATGTATTCCAAAAACGGAAGGTAACAGTTACAGGCTTGTTCACTAGGTTGGTTTAATATGGTTTCTTGGTTTTCAGATTCTCTCATTGACCCTACAATCACTCTATCTATCTATATATCTCTTACTTTTTACTTTAACCATTACAAAAAAAACCACAAAACCACATTAGAAACCCACCAATCCAACGGTACCTTAAGTCTTTATCAAGATGCCATAAAAAGTGTCTAAAACATAACAAAGTGGCCCCTGTAGATTCAATAACGAAATTTGGCAGATCAGTTAAGATCATCTTCATAATAGCACAATAATTTGCAGGTATGTGCTTTAATCAACAGCAGAAAATGTTCAGCACATTTCTTGGTCCAACTTCATTCACCAACATTTCACACAATCCAGCCAAATACTTAATAACATCCCCTATAACCACCAACACTCTGAAGTTAATATATCAAACTTCTATTCACAATATATGGTTGCTATACAATAACATCAATTATTTTCGGTGAACACCAGCTTCAACATTTCACATCTTCTGCATCTACCTGACTGACATAAGAGCAATCTCAATGTCATTAGCATTCTCATTACCTCCTTTCTCCCCCTACCCTCCCCTCCCCTCCCCTCCCTTCATCTGTCACATAGAACTCTCTGAACATATGCCTTTGAGAGCCTCATCAGAGATCTAGTGCAATACAGAAGCAACTAAGATAATTATTCTACTAGCTATATGCTTATATTTACTCTTTACCAAATATTAAGGGTACTACTTGACGTTGTGTCATCTATGTTCAGATTTTTAGACTTACAATTGACATGATCATCATCGAGTGAAAATGACTGATTTGAGGTTTTCCTAGTTTATACTTTATACTGGATATTCAAATGGAGGACGCATAAAACAGTTCTGCATCAAGAGCCCCAATACTTCCATAACAGTACAGCTCTACACCTGACTTGTATAGTAGATACTTGTAGTCGTAGTTAAGACTCTAATTAATGAACCCCAGAAATTAATGGTAAACTACCCAAAGGGATTTTATAACCTCTAAAGTTTATTTTCGTTCTCAACATCAACATACAAGTTCATTGTATGGTTTATCCATATCCATGCCTTCATGAGTTAGAATAGATGTGATATAGCATACATTTTTCTTCCATCCAAAGCCAAAACACTTGCCCCAGGCAAACCATCCTCTGTTTTTTTTTCCCTGTTTTTTTTAACACTGAGAATAAAGCAATCTTCAGCCAAGGGGAATTATGTACTAAACACATCTGAAGTAACAAATGCCAACAAGTTTCCGGGTACTAGTAGGTTTTTGAAAGCCATCTTTTTTGGTCTCATCACAGCCTCCAACTGTCACGGATTCCTTTCACCATTTTGAACACTAGCCCAACTGATCATTCTCTTCAAATCGTCTCTCGAGCATACTACATAAAAGTTAACTATTCCTTTGCTGGTATGAGGAAGCGTGAAAAAGGTCAAACCCACTGCATAAGGCTCCCACTTACCCCTGGTCAAAAGAACGCATACATAGACAAATTTTCCCTATCGTAGACCATGAATTATTGGTGTTAGGATTTAATAAGGTTAAATGATGGTCTAAACTATATGCAATTAAAACAAGCCAATTGTTTAGAATTGGAGGAAACATGAGATGAAATATACTACAAGCTAAGTCTAGGCTTGTAAAATACTAAGAACTTCAATAATTCAGATAGTACAACTGGATAGGTGAAACATTGAGAAAGTAGTGTACAATATACATTGCATTCCATATTAAAAAGATGAAGGCAGAGAATACTTGAAGTATTCGAAAATTGTTAAGACTGGAACAAAAGTGGAAAGCATAAGCCTTAACACACGCTCCCTTCGAAAATAAAGAGAGGTGGGAGAACCAACAAGTCAGTTGGGTCTTAATCTGGATTGCAGTCACAAAAGTGAGACCACACACCACATGGTTTATTGCTACATACCGAAAAGAAACTTTTTAAGAGGAATAATGGAAGAACCTCTTGTGCCCCGAGGAGGCAGACCAAGAAAATCATCATAATAATATTGATCCATGGAATTTATCAGAAAACAAAAAAAAGGCAGGTTTGAATATTGCAAGTGCAATCAATTTTCAAAGAATATTTAATAAGAAAACAAAAAATCAAAAGCTTAGCTGTTTCTACACACTCTATATTTATCTTTTTCCCCTTTTTACAAATACTTCACCTCAGTTTTTTACCTTTGTCTTCTTCTCCCGATACTTCTTTTATTTGAACGAAGTGAAAAAATTTAGGTCCGATTTGACTGATTTGACTTGCTTGACAAGTCACTGGCTTTCTAACTTGGGAGGAGAAGACCTGCTCTCTCGAGTAGTGATAGGTAGGGATGACAGGATTTTTCCTTTTTCTACACTTTTTTTTGCACGCACCCACGAAAATAATACCATTCTCATCTTTGCAAGTTGTAATTGAATGAGTGCAGTTTAATATCCTTTCTCCCTCTTCAAGGGCACTTTTTCCCTCTAAAACTAAAACCCAGTTGTCGCAAAGCTGCAAGACCATTTTGCTGCTGCTGCTGGGAAAATTTGGGGGAAGGGGAAGAGGAGTGTCGCCTGTGGTCTGGGTTTAGGGCAAGGGATTCAAGGTTTCTTTTTTATTTTTTTATTGAAAAGCCATCAAGTTTGGTGTTTGGAAAAGCACTTTCTTCTGTTCCACCGGAAACTTGCAACTCGGCTAATACAGGTTCAGCCCAGCACGACCAGTTCAGGTACAGACCGACATTTGAAGCAAGACGTAAAATGCTTCATTCCGCACCAGTACCAGGCACGTAACTGCCCGGTGTGGAACAGAATTTATAACTATGCTATCAAGAACTAGAAAATAGAAGTTCAGAATCTGAAGCCTCACATTCATCATATTACAAGTATATTGACCTTTTCGTTAAGTGATTATATCTCAGAAAGAGTTCACTCAACATCATACAATATGTTACTAACAACCATGTAGCATAAAAAAGAAGAAAAAAACACACAAAAAATAACAAACTTACCTTAGGCAACAAGAATAATTCTGGACTACGCAAAACTAACATTCTGGTCTGGTTCCCGAAGTTTAATGTTTTCTTAGCAATGACATCGAAACCTCCCAACCCTGTGAAAGTGGTTTGGCTCTCTAGAGAGGGAATCCTTTATTTGGACGCCGTGAAGAGGAACCATAACATTCACATTCCTTCTCTTTTCTTCACTGTTCTTTCTCAGAAGGAAACTAGTAGGATAACAAGGGGAAAAAAACCTAATACCTTCTACAGGTAATGATGAAAGGCAACTAGTCAGGTAAAGCAAAAGATGAAGAGGATCTGATGCTCCTATGCAGCTCAAATATCATTACGGCCCACAAGTAGTGCCAATATTAATAATGTGTAATTAATGCCATCACCCATCATAAAAAGCACGTATACTAACTGCCAAGTCTTATCAAGACAATCGAGCCATCACCCCTGCTATGGAGACGTCACGGAGAGACACGGATTGGTAGACAATTAGTTCAAAAGACGAAGACAGATGCTATATACCCATTAAACCCAAAAACACTTTGCAGCAGCAGAAATTCCTTCAAGGAAGCAACTACTACATCAGATCTGGCAAGATGTTAGATTACATAGTTTTGATCTGCTTGCGCCAGTGGCAGCTCCTGTTGTGTCTGGAAGAATACTTCTGATTTATATATGCCATTGCCACCCATTATAAAACAACACCAACATGCAATTATGATCAACTCTAATTAAAACCTTACCTCAAACATAATTACCAGTTCCAACAAGAAGAAAGCAACCTGTTTGATTAATCCCATAAATGATATCATGGCATCACATGCATGAAATAATTAAACGAGGTTGTGTTTATGCATGGAAATCTTACGTCCACAATTGTATTTCAAACGTCCTTAAGAACAGCAAGCGATTTAATTAATTTATTCTAGACCAGGCTTTTCTTCGGCAGATTCTCCTATTGTAAAACAGGATGATACAGATTCACTTGCTAGTAGCAGACAAATTTTTTATGACATACCTGTGGTTTAACTTCTACGATGAACTGACCACTTTTCACTGCAACAGGCTCATTTGCAAGCACACTTTCAAGATGGTCTAACATCTCTTTTGCCTGGGAAGAGCCAAACCCTGGATCCGCATCCCGGTGATGCCAAACCAATGCACTCTCTTTCTTTTCAACATAAGAACCATCTGTAGATTCAGTGTATAACTTCATAACTGGCTCTGCCATCTGTATCCACCCAAAATCATTGTTGTGCACAACGGTTTCCCATTCTTTATCCGCAGACCACCTGTTACACAATGTTGCAAGAACATAAGAATACCAAAAACAGAGTGAATTATCAAAGGAGCAGAATAGCCTCAAAAAGCAAAGACAACAAAAAAATCAATGGCAGGATAACATACCTCAAAAAGTATCCATGTTCAGCTGCAATACCAAGTCTCTGACACGGGGAAAACCACTTGCCTAAGCTTTCTCTGCCACGTCCACTAACCAGAAAAACTGTGTTCCTAGCATCACCGCATAGTGTGTTGATAATTGAAATAACTTCTTCACTAGGGCACTTGTTAATGGATGTTTGGGGCATCACGGTGCCGTCATAATCCAACAATATAGCTCTATTTTTAGCTTTCGAATAAGAAGATACAATGGCGTCTATTGACAACTTCCGAAAGTTAGGATCAAGCGCTACAACTCTAAAACCAAAGCTCAATCCAATTCCCCAGCAGCGCCTTCTGAAATGATCTTTGCAAGACCTCTCCAGATCTTGGAAGAAACTGCGCGACCAATATGCCACATCATGTTGACTCACATATTTGTAATGTTTCTCGTGGCGCAACTGCTTTTCAGCATCAGACATCGAAATTGCTTCATTCATTGCTTCAGCAGTTGACTCTACATTCCAAGGATTGACCCGTATGGCGCCACTTAATGAAGGGGAACAACCAATGAACTCTGATACAACCAACATGCTCTTCTTGGATATGATCGATTCAGAACTGGATTCAGATCCCGGAATTCCCTGCCTACAAACAACATACTCATACGGTGTGAGATTCATCCCGTCCCTTACTGCCGTGACAATGGCACACTCCGCAATGGTGTAATACGCTGCTCGTTCACTGAGTGAAACTGGCCTATCAATGAACACAATAGGCTCATATCCTGGTGTTCTGAAATAATCATTGATTCTCTTGCAGCTCGCTTTTATTTCGGCTTCTATTTCCTCAACATCCTTCCCTTTTCCTCTTGCAGGATTTGCAATCTGAATCAAAACAGCCCTCCCCTGCCACTTTGGATGCTGTCTGAGCATTTGCTCCATTGCCAAAAGCTTTAAATTCACACCTTTGAAAACATCCATATCATCGACCCCAAGTAACACTGTCTTCCCTTCAAATTGCTGCTTCAGCTCTCCAACCCTCCATTCTTTATCTGCAAGCCTCAACACAGACTCAATCTGTCCCATGTGAATTCCACTAGGCATAATTTTGATCCCAACAGTCCTTCCATAGTATTCTAACCCAATATAGCCCCTTTTAGACTGATACTCCAAGCCAAGCATGCGACTACAGCAAGAAAGAAAATGTCTCGCATAGTCAAAAGTGTGAAATCCTATAAGGTCAGAATTGAGCAATGCCTTCAGAATCTCCTCCCTGACAGGTAATGTCCTATAAATTTCTGATGAAGGAAACGGACTGTGGAGAAAGAAACCCATTCTTAACTTGATAAAGCGCCTCCTCAAGAAGGTAGGCAAAACCATTAAATGGTAATCGTGAATCCAAACATAGTCATCATCAGGGTTAATCACCTCGATAACCTTCTGCGAGAATATATTATTCGCTGCCACATAGGCTTCCCACAGGGAACGGTCAAATCGCCCACCATGACTAGCAGAGAATGGAAGCATGTAATGAAAGAGTGGCCATAAATGCTGCTTACAGAACCCATGATAATATTTTGCTAATATATCTGGGGGCAGAAAAGCGGGCACACATTTAAATCTATCCAACAAAATCTGGGACACATCATCCTGTTCACTCGGAGCAACGTCAACCCTAAGTGACCCAACATAAAGAATCTCCATGTCATCAGGCAAACCATCCTTAATGTGCTTCAACAAAGAATCTTCATCCCAACTAAAACTCCACCCTTTATTATCAGGTCTACGCTTAGCCTTTATAGGCAACTGGTTAGCAACAATAATTATACGATCCAAAGCAAGTGAAGATGGAACATCAGACGAAACACTGTTAGCTTGATCATCATCAAGCTCAGATATAACCCCAGGAACTGTCATCACCCGGGGAAGGCGCTTCCTTTCGCGCCCCATAACTGGGAAATTCCCATTAGCTAGATCTAACAAATTAGTATACGATCTGGACATCATCTTTACACCCTTTTATTGCACAAAACCTTCACAAGATCCCAGAAAACAAAACCAAACACCCAATATTGCCTTCAGAGGTTAAAATTGAGCCACAATCTGTAAAGGGTAACAACCAAGAATCCAAATCATTACACAGAACAAGACTTCACATTTGCATACTGAACAGATCCATGCAATCAAACAGAAACCCATATGTCCAAACACAGTCAAAAGATCAAATCTTTAACACCCAGTTCATAAAATTAATCAAGAAAAACATATCAAAAATCAAACAGCAAGGAAATCAAAAACCCCAGTAATTAAAATACAAAGATATATCATTAAAAAAATAGTTGAAAAAACAGAAAAGAAATGAAATGAAAAAATGAAACTGACCTCAATGTAAATGATTGAAGACTCTGGCTTTTTAAGGATCAAACGGTCTAACACAGATAAAGAATTTATGATGTTACGGTCAGAGGACAACCTAGGGTTTGGGTTTTCTGACTTTGCCCTCAACTCCTCTCTCTTTCTCTCTCTATCCTAAAAAAAGCTGTATATCTCTATCTCCTTCACAACTTTCTCTCTCCTCTTCGATGGGTTTTTGTTTGTTTATTTATTAAATAAGTACAAAATTTTTATTAAAAAAAAGAGAGCGAGAATAGGATAAGGTCGGCCAGACAGACACCTCACTGATGCCAACTGGCACAGGTATAATTTTCATTGTTTAGTATCACGCGCTGTTTTTTGTATTGGCTGTCATACGTGTCTGCTCTCTCGTCTTCCGCGTGTCGATAGCCCACGTCCTTTGAATCCCCTGCCCCCCCCTCATTTTATGTTGCTGTCTAAACCCGAATTTCCAGATATTTCTTTTTCATCTTTTTGATTTGGTCACAAAAACCCTTGCGGATAATATTCTCTGCCCTTTTTCATTTTAAAGTCTAGCTTCTCATTATTTTATGAGTAATGTTAGCTATACAGAAAAAATCAACAGCAAAATCAATAGAATACATTAAAATATTGTGCATTACAATTAAAATATAACACTTTAATGCATTCTGTTAATTTTGTTGTTGATCTTTTCTGTGTATTTAGCATTTTCTTTATTTTATACCTCTATAAATAATACTCCTTCCTCCGTTTAATTGTAATTATCTTAAAAGTGACATTTTTTTACAATATATTTTTATTATTAATAATATATTAAAACGAAAGAAATATTAAAATTAAAAATATCTAACAGTATCAGGGAAGTATCTCATTTTAAATTAGTATAAGCTCAATTTTATTTTTTAATTAAAATTTTAAAATTTAAAAATTTTAAAAATAAAAAGGGGAAAATATATTTGGTGAAAGTAAAAATTTGAGGGAGAAAGAAATGGAGGAGATATATTTTTCACTTGAATTGTTAAAAAAAAAAATAATTCACGTGATGGTTTTAATGTTGACTTGAATTGTAAAATTACTTGATGAGATCATTTCTAATGAATAACTGATATTAATTTTAATTTTTTGCTATTTATAGCTGAACTCATTTGTACTATAAATATGAAATAAATATTCGAAAAATAAATATTAATAAGATAGAGGAAGTGTTTCATAACTTTCATAGCCTTGATTTTGTGCATATCTAACGAGATACAATAAATATTAAATATTTAAGCAAGTAATATTATCTATTCTAAAAATTACACTAATTATATATATATAGAGAGAGAGAGAGAAACTTAATCTTTCAAAATTAAATATCAACTTATTCATTACGGAATAGTTGTCGTTCCTGTTTGATTAATAAAATCTTGTATTGATTATGAAAGTTTCTAGGTCTTAAAGTTTTTTGAAAGAATATTTCCATATTAAAAAAGATCTTCCGATTAGATTTATATTAAATAAATGAATCAACTTTAACCAATAATTTGACATATATATTTATTATGTTTTCTCTAAGACTTTCAATCATAAAAATATTATTAAAAATATTTATTATAATTGCTCCAATTGCAAAAGTTCAACAAACACGGATTATCCACCCTAGAATACATTTTTATGTCTTTTGATGTATTGGTAGTTAGAGCTGAGCAAAAAAAATGTAAAGCCGAACCAACCGAACCAAACCGACGAAACCGAACGAAAAAAAACCGAACCAATGTATTGGTTTGGTTTCGGTTTTTA
>JAOTQG010102418.1:0-13419 GCA_025631175.1 Iris virginica
GGACTGAATATAGGGGAACCAAGAGGTGACTCAGTGGTAGAGCCGAGCTTTACAGTATGTAAGGTCTCAGGTTCGATCCCTTCCCATGCCCAATTGGGGCCAAAAAAAAAAAAAAAACTGAATATAGGTAGGAGTTTTAAATCAATCGAATCGACTCGCGAGCTCAGACGTCAATTTTCGAGTCGGCTTCGAAAAATTCTGAATTTGATCCGAGTCGATTCGAACTTAAGTTTATTATCGATCCAATATCGATTTATTTATTTTTGTTATCGATCTTATGAATTAACTCGCGCTGACCTAAATTAATATTTTTTTATTATTTTATTATATATATATATTCTTAAATATAAAAAATATATAAAGAAATTTATAATCTAACCTTAATCTTAAATCACTTGACTCGAGCTTGTTCTAACTATTGATTTTGAGATTAAATTTTGAATCGAACTTTATAAGATTGATTCGAATTATCGAGCCATTCAAAATTGAATTCGAAACATTTGAACCAAAATTTGAAATCAAAAATTCTTTTATTGAATCAAATTTAAATGCAAATTAGTACGCTTTTGTTGAGTTCGAACTCTATATCCTAAAATGAAATAGTGACTTTTTATCCGAATAAGGGGTTGCTGCAAGCTTGCAAGGCTAAGCACAACCAACTCATTTTTGTTTTATAGCTCATCAGTCATCAGACTCATCACACAATCCAATCCAATCCAATCCAATTTAGCTATTGCATCGCCAAAAACGCTACTTTCTCCTTCAATTATGCATTCTTCCAACATAGAAAAGAGGTTAAATTTTGAATATTTCCATTCAAAATTAAATTTTTGTAACGGCCCCCAATTCGAAAATCCAATTTGTTACCTCGCTAGCCAATCCGCGCCTGCATCTTGGGTCAAGAGCCCATCACAGGAAACTCAAAAGTCTATAATAATTTGATGTTAAATGAGTAGTAGGGGCTATTAATAAATCATACTAAATTTTCACCTCTTTTCAGTGCGAGAATATGGGGTTTTAAAAAATCATATTTAGTTACACAAAATTTACTATACTTAATATTCTTAGGAGGATTGAAATTTTAGAATAGTAAACACAATGGATATATGTAAAATGATTAAACTTATATTGTTTTATGTGGGCCTTTTAATGAAGGCATTATTTTAAATACGAAGAAAATATAAAAATTAAATATAATATGTATAGGAAAGTGATAATACAAATCACAAATAGTGTACAAATGTGCGAATCTTTTGTATCTTAGTATATTATATCTTCGTTAATTTATCGTATCTTAATTATTTTGTTGTATATTTACGAATATGTTATTTCTTAATTAGTATATTGTTATTGTATCTTAGTTAATTTTCTTAAAAAAAAATTGTTAGATCTTTATTTTATAAAATACAGACATATAATTAATATATAATAAAAATATACTAAGATATAACTGATTCTCACGATTTGTACGAAAAAATGGTTTGTAATCAACATGTAATAAGTGAAAAGAAGCATGAAGAAGTTTTTTTCCACAAAATATGTAGACCCAAACCGTATAATATGCTCAGGCCGAGCCCAATATCGCAGGCCCTCTGGTATTGGGTCAACCCATCCGAATCCACCCAAACTCCCAGACCAACTTTCTCCAAGAAACAGAAAAACCCTCTCAGGAAAAACGACGATCCCCATAGCTGCATTGTTGCAGTACGAACTAAAACCCTGAAGAGTTGACAGATCAAAAACCTCAAAACACACGCAGTAAGACACACACACACACACACAGTGATTACACCAAAACCCAGAAATGTTGAGAAGGAAACTATCTTCATTACTAGCAGCTTCACTTCGCAATGCTTCTTCAACAATCTCCCCTAAACCCACCTCCGCAATAATGATTTCTCCCATTCAATCCCTTCATTTCCCATTTCATTTTACAGAATCCCCTTACAATAGGGTAATGGGGCCGCAGTCGATTAGGGCATACGGTCTGCTGAGCTTGAATGATTTGAGAGATAACAAGGGGGCAAGGAAACAGAAGACTAGAAAGGGTAGGGGTATTGGGTCCGGTAAGGGCAAGACTGCTGGTAGGGGTCATAAGGGTCAGAAGGCTCGTGGGACCCATAAGTTTGGTTTCGAAGGTGGCCAGACTCCACTTCGCCGGCGGCTGCCCAAACGTGGCTTCCACAACCCCTTTAGCCTCACTTTTCAGGTACACCATTTCTTGTTTATTTATCGTGGAAATTAACTGTATATCTAGGATTGATTTTTTGAATGCAGTGGTTGGTAATCTGCATAGTATCAATTGCTTAGAAACAAGAGTATTGCCTATTAAAGGATTATGACAATGAGTGTTTATGTAATTCAGCAATGAAATGAATGTGGAGCTTGTATGAAAAATGGGCTCCTATAGGGAGGTATCCTGCAAATGCACTAGTGAAATATAGAGACAGACTAAAAAGAATAAATACGTCCATGTCCATCTCTCCAAATGGTTTCCAGTTATTGTGCAGGTAATGTAGCATTTTGTTGCTTCTCTTGACATGTTTACTAAAATAATGGAGTTCTTTGGCTTCTGTTGTACATTGTGTTCACCAATTAATGGGCACAAATATAATTTCCTTCTGTTTCCAAGTCCAGTTCTTGTATTTGGTTTCTCCATCTCCGGTTCTTGTAAATATGATTTCTCCACTTTAGTTCTAAGCGAGCACAAAAAGAGAGCTGAGGAGAGAACTTACCAAATGGAGTGTATTTTTTGATAGACAGAATATTTTGGGTTTTACCAATTTCGGGGGTTTACTGAAGTTTGGCATTAACATTGTATGGAATGGTATTTTGGACTCAAAAATATCAGCTATCAATTGATATTCCACTGTTTATTCCAAAAATAGCAATTTTTCATCCGAGTTATTGTGTATGTTAGTTTGTGGGGGTTATCTGTCAGATTTGGTGAAGGACAGGGCGACCTGAAAATGATAGATCTACTGCTAGTGTGATAGTCTTCGAGATGCATCTTTGGGTCAAAAATGATAGATCTACTGCTAGTGTGATAGTCTTGCAGATGCATCGTTGGGTCAAAAATGATAGATCTACTGCTAGTGTGGCTTGTGATAATGGGAGACAAGATTTTTTTTTTTTGGGTTAGCAGGAAAAAGAAAAGAGACAAACTACGGAAGGTCTGAAACAAAACAAAACAAACTAAACCAAAGGGTCTAGTCCCTAAGTAAGCTACACCCCCGTAATCAGCTGCCAGAAGAGGTTTGATTCCCTCATCTGGGTGTTTCAACCGAGCAAGATGGAGTGTTTGGTTAGCTCCCATGTTAGAAAGATACTCTGCACACTTCTTCCCTTCCCCGAGAGTGTGCTGGATTGTTCACCCTATTGAGTTCAGCAAGCGCTTGATGTCTTCCAGAAGAACCGTGTAAGGGTGACTTTCATCCTTCGGGGTCTCCGTAAACTTCTTCACAGCTAGACTATCTGTCTTGACGAACTCATTTTTGAAGCCTTGGCTAAGCAGAATCTCGAGGCCAACAAGAAGCGCATGAGTTCCGCTTCAATGACAGTGCTGGCTGATATCCCTCCATATTAGTCCTTGGTTCAGGTCTCACTTGTCGTACGAAACAGCCCTCCAAAGCCACACTTTGTCGTGTTCTCCTGCAAGCTCCCATCCGTGTTGAGTTTGATACGACCTGCACAAGGAGGAACCCAACTCACAAGTCTACTAGTAGCAACAGAACAAGAGGGATAATTCGATAAAAAGTATTTTGAACTTACCTTGCGACGAATTGGATCCTCCAGCAAACAGTTGCGATATTAATAACTGTACCCTTAATCACCTCCTTGTTTCTAGTTTTCCAAATGAGCCAGAGAACAGAACTGAAGAGAAAAAACTCTTTTGAATGCTCCAACACCTTCATCACCCTTCTCAACCATATTCATGAAAATCCAATCTTTAAGAGGCAATTGACCAGTATTCCTCCACATTAGGTTAGGGAAATTTCCCCAAACTGCAGGGGCTTTAGGACACATTCTCAAAACATGATCAGTATCTTCCAAACAAACAGCACCTTTTGCACAGGCTGATTGTGTCATATGTCTATTCCTTCTCAAAACATTTTGTCAAAAGTCTCCCATGTAAGTACAGGCATACAAAAATGCCTACTTTATTTTGGAGGTTAACTCTTTAAATCCAATCCCAGTTCTCATTTTCAGTATGCACAATAGCAGGCATCATAAGAAGTTTATATGAACTCTTGGTGGTAAAGAACCCCTTTGCTATCAAATCCCCTACTAGGTTTATCATTGAGAGTCACATGTCTAGGTATATGTATACGATTGATACCTTCAATATTCTGATCAGATAATTAATGTTTAATGGGAGTGAGATCCCTTTCTCAAATTTTAGTAATATCCGAAACATGCAAATCAGGTTTAACATCAACATTATCAGGCAAGTCGGTATGCAAAATATTGAGGTTAGTGGTCCTAGGCACACCGAAGGTTGTATCTCCACACCACCAATCGGACCAGATAGAGATTTTTGGACTGTCTCCAACATTCCATCTTCTCCCCTTGTTAATTTTTGGAGCTACATATACCCCGCCAGTGTAGGAGCAGTTACCTTTTGCCTCCCAGGCACGAGGATGTTTACTGTTCCTATATTTGTTCTTAAGGACCTTAACCCAAAGGTGATTCTCATTAATGAACAGCTGCCAACCTAGCTTGGCCAGAAAGGCTATGTTGTGCATAGCAGACTTACGGATGTCCAGGCCACCATTTTTCTTGGGGAGACAAATGGGACAGATAGTTACCTGGTGCTATGTTGCTGCAAAATTTTGTATTAAATCTTCCTTGTGATCAAATGATGGTTTATTATGTAAACTCCAATTGTATTTAATGGAAACTTTTGATCTGTCACTACAAGAATTGGTACTTACCCCTGAGATTGATAGTAGTGAATTTAGTGTGAGATGGATATTGCTAGATAAATCTGCCTAGCTGCCTAGTGCTTTTTATGTGTCTATTCCCCCAAACTTCTTTTATATTGCAAACAAGGATATGGATGCTGCTAAGTGATCTGCTGAATCTTTATTCGGATCAACATAATAGTCCAACTACTTTGCATGAATTTATGAGCTGTTATCAAGAAGGTCTTATTTAAACAAATACTTAATATCATCAAGAAGGAACCCTTTCAAATAGTGTTTGGTTGACTGTTTACTTGACGCATGGAATAGTTGCATTTGTATGCTTGTGGGCTTTTTGATTGTTAAAATTTTTGTGTTCAAAGTGGGTAATGGTAATATATTTGAGCCTTTGCAAGATATCCAATCATCTGTTATCCAAAAGAAACTGCCCTTCTCAAAGGAGGCCTCTTACCCATTCTTCCAGCCATCTCTATCAATCCAAAGTAGGTAATGTCTCATCAGGAATCACCTACTAATCTTCCTGATTTCTGTCTCTTCAGAACAGCTGTAGATATTTTTTCTGACTGAAAAAAAAGAAGAAATAGAGGTTCTGTCAGGAAATGAATATGGACTGTAATAATTGAGGATAATGCAATTGAGTACACTCAGACATTACACCAACCCCATTGGCTCCAACCTTCTTTAAGTACATGGGTAGGAAGCACATTCACTTGATACAAACTCTCTTTGAGGCTCCTTTATCTATGCCGATTGATGAACAGCTTACAGGTTTTGTTTGATTCCCCTCTGAGAACTGGACTTTTGTCAAAAATGAGTGCACAAATGTCCATTTTCCTTTTTACTTTCTGCCTCCAACTTGCACAAGCATACGTCTTATCTATTTTCTTGTTGCGGTCAAAAATGAATGACAGAGTGGATTGTGTAAGTAGATCTCTAGCAGTTGGAAAAAAGGTTCATCTGAGGCAAGTAGTATCGCAAATGCATAACAAATTTCATTGAAGTTGCATTATTTTAAACTGTCCATTTCCACATAAGAAATTGTCTACAGTTCTCAGTTTCCTTTTCCCTGTAGAGTTCTTTTGTGTAAACGTGCCAAAAGCGGGTGTTATGGGAGTATAGGGGAGTATAGTGAAACAATGAGCTAGTTATGCTATGCCTCAACTCAACTAAACTCAACCTTCACCCCATTTACATGGCTCGCCTATTTAAATGAATTTGTGGTGGTATATTTGGTCAACTGCAAGCCATCCTGCTCATTTCCTCTTCTTTGTTATTGTCCTCGGTGTTAGTTTTGCTCTTCTCCTGCCTTTTTGTATGGTTGTTGATATTACTATTATTACACTTCTAGTAGTCTATGCTGTAAATGCCTAAACCAATTGGCATTTAAACTGAAGTTAACAACTCTTTATTCCAATTACTATGGGTCTGGCACTCTGCCTAGAGCCTTTTTCTCCACACATCTTCGATCCAATGCAAGATTATCACATAAGTCAAACCTCTTCTTGTCTGTCTTATCATGTACGCCTGTTGGTTTGGTCCTCCCATTCCTCTACTTCGATTGTTTAATATTTATAATGCAGTTATTCGTCTACATTGACATGCCCAAACCATCTTTGATTTTTTTTTTAATCATTTGTTTCATATCAGTGCTACTCTTACCATCTTCTTAATTTGATCATTTCAAAATTTATATTTTCTAGGATTATCATATATCCATCTGAGCATTCTCATTTCATGTAACACTCATTTCGCTAATACATTCTTTCTAAACAGCCAACATTCTGACCATGAAGTAACTGGTCTAATGGTTGTCATAGAAACTTCCCTTTCAATGCCTATCACGTAAACATTGGATGCATTTCTCCACCAACCTGATTTTATTATGTTCAACGGATTTAGTGGAAATAGAAGGAAATACAAATGATCGAACCTGATTTTGTTATACGACTAATATCATCTTCTATCTTCCTTCACGGTAAAAGAATGCACCTAATTATTATGTAGCGAAAGTGATCCCTTTGTGGTATTTCTTGCCATCTAACCTAATTTTATCTTCTTAGTATTTCGTCTTTCACTAAAGTTAACACACATGCTTGGCTATTTCTTCTCATTCGATTTTCTATCGGAACTAAATTAAGTGACTCAATGAGTTTATTTTGGTTTTCTTCTATTCCAGATTTACAAGAGTATCTATCTTAATACTCTCATCTTGCACACTCGTTTTCTTGTTGATTATGTGTAAATCTACCCAAAAAGATGCACTGTCAAATGCTCTAAATGGAAAATCAAAGACAAAGTTCTATTCCATTCATGTCCAAATCCTACTGTTGGTATATGAATTTAGCTATTGCCAAAAGTTGATTTTCATATTTTGAAGCTGATAATATGCATTAATGTTACCACTGGTACTTGAGATCCCCTTTATGATGTTGGTGACTGGATTACTAAATGGATACATTTTTGTCATCACCAGTTTTAGGCATCCCAAAAAGCATTGCCAAAACACTATGGGTGTGTTCTCTCACCCGGTTTCCATGGTTTTGGACATATGATTTCTGAAATCATGTTCACTATGTAGGTTTTTATTTGATTTTGTCAAAAATTTTCTTACACGTCTATTATTTTACCACTATCCCTACACCTTAAAACCTATATACTCAAAATTCAAAATACCACATATTTTATATTTTTCTCTCTTCTCTCTCTCCCTCTCTCCCATCACATCATCCCATCTCTCCTCTATCCCTTTCACACGCACACTCTCTCTCTCTCTCTCTCTCTCTCTCTCACTGAATTCCTCCCGCACCTCTCTCTCCTTCTGCAAACAAACCGACGACAAAACTCCCTGCTGTCAAAAGATCTCTCTCTCTCTCTCTCGTATAGATTTCTTCTTCTAAACCCAAATCCAAAATTCATTCCTTCTTCTTCTTCAGTCTAGTCAAGTTTAGTAATAATGGGCTGCGCCAGCTCTAAACTGGACGACCTCCCGGCCGTCGCCCTCTGCAGGGAGTGGCTACTCTTGATGCTGCTCTTGATCGGATGCTGCTCTTGATCCGGCTGGGCTAGTGGCAGTGGCTGTTTGCCACAGGTTTGCTCTTTTTGTTGCTGTCGCAGTTGGCGCCAACATCTCCGGTGGCCACGTCAACCCCGCCGCCGCCGCCATCCGTTTGGCCGTAGACGGACAAATCACCGTCCTCACTGGCGTCTTCTACTGGATTGCCCAACTCGCCGGTGTTGGAGGGATTGAAGGAGTTGGAGCAATTGGTGTACACAGTGTATGCCACGGCAGCTGACCCCAAGAAGGGCTCATTGGGTACCATTGCATCCATTGCCATTGGTTTCATTGTTGGTGCCAACATTTTGGCTGCTGGCCCCTTCTCCAACGGATCCATGAACCCAGCTTGATCTTTTGGGCCTGCCGTCATTAGCGGCGACTTCACCCAGAACTGGGTTTATTGGGTTGGGCCTCTGCTCGGCGTTGGCTTAGCTGGCCTTTTTTACTCCAATGTGTTCATCAACCATGAACATCTTCCCATCACCAGCTAGCCCTAGCAGTGACCTTACGTTGAAGTTAAGATGGTGGAGGTTTTATTTAGTTCGTTATAGGGGGTGAGTAGGACTGCAGGCCACCTTCAATGAAAAGCCAAAGCTGTCAGGTGTACGGGGGAGCAGATCGTGGGCATTAGCGGAATTGACCATAAAAATTAAGGGTATTTTCGGCAGATGAAATTGAGAATGTACAATACAAAAATCACCTACTTTTTCAGAAACCCAAAGTTTCCAAAATCGACAAAAAAAAAAACTCATCGTCCAAACGCACCCTATGTGTTCAATCTTGGAGTAGTTTTTCTCGTGGCAATGGTCGCAAAACATTTATAATATCTGCTGGGAGCTTTGTTCTTGAATCTTTGCCATTATTTAATTTTCTTGTGAACTTTTAAATGATTAGTTGATTCAAGATTCACAAGGTGCATTTTCCTATCCATTGCATGTTATCATTGACCATCAATTAGTATTAGCCTGTTACATTGGCCTAAATTCTGCCAGAAGTGTTAATTTAACTCCTTTTGTTAATATTATGTGGCTATCTATGTTGTCTAAATGATGATGGGAGTGGTATAATAGGTGATGACAATCTTGTAAGTCATCAAGTTAGCTGCATGGTCTTTAATGCATGTTTGCCCGTACATAAAGAAATCCTCCGCCCACTCGGATTCTCGGGAAGAACCCACCTCTTTTCAGGACTTTGATTCTGAATTAGGCTTTAGCCTATTTAGTTGTTACTGAATTCACTCTTACATATTAGTTTATTGCTCATGATGTTGCAGCCAGTGGGATTAGGAAAGATTGCAAAGCTCATAAATGCTGGGAAGATCGATTCCTCTGAGTTGATTACGATGAAAACTCTAAAGGTGCAGTGGTTTTTCTGGTTTACTTTTACTCTTATACTGCTTTTTCTTTTTGTATTCTCAGGTTTACATTTCATCCCACCTGGGTATATTGAATAAGTATTTGTGGCAATAGGATTCAGGAGCAATAGGAAAGCAAATAAGAGATGGAGTGAGATTGATGGGACGTGGTTCAGAACATATACAATGGCCAATTCATCTTGAGGTAATGAGATGTGGAAGTTGTAATTACAAGGAGTGACATAAACTTCTGATCATGAATGGGTCGTCTGATTGACCGCATGTAATAGTTTATAGTTAACTAATTAGATGAAGTACTGTTATTGTACATGAACTGCTACAGGTTTCAAGGGTGACTGTAAGGGCAAAGGAAGCAGTGGAAGCTGCAGGAGGGTCTGTTAGGAAAGTATACTACAACAAATTAGGGTTTCAAGCGCTGCTCAAGCCCGAGTGGTTTGAGAAGAAGGGTAGACTACTTCCAAAGGCAGCAAGGCCTCCACCAAAACAGGCGGATAAAGTTGATAGCATAGGGCGGTTGCCTGCCCCAACCAAGCCAATTCCTTTTCCGCCTGAAGAGATAGAGGCAATGGCAGCTTGACCAGCCAGATTGATTTTCTTCCTTTCCCCAGAATTTTGTGTAATTTCTACTAGCTTAGCGGAATTGGGTTGGGTTCAGTCCTTGCCATGTAATCATGAAAGCAAGGAACACGCAAGAAATGGTTGGGGCTATTTATCTTTTACTTGGAACCATCTTCTTGCAGCAGTTGGTTTGATCCTGTATGCCAGTAACACTTTTAATTTTTGCAATACAAATTCGAGCTAAATTTTCAAGAATAAAATGAAACCCTCTTTTGTTTTTTTTTGTATTTTGCTTCTTAAGCTAACAATGCAGAAAGCTTATATTTATAAAGTATTTATCATGTTTAAATTTTAATATTTTAATCACCGTAAGAATAATAAGTAATTTATTAAAAATATTTTTATAAAATACTTATCATGCTTTAAATTTGTATATTCTAGTCATGTGAGAATAATAAATAATTTATAATTAAAAAAATCATAAGTTCGCTACTACATGTAATTTTTTTAAAAAATATTTAATTAATAGCTAATTAAATTGACTAAAGTTAATCAAAAGTTTAAAGCTCGTTTGAGACGGATTAAAAAAATTTTATTATATCAACTGGCGTTGGTCTAAGTGATAAGTGGTTTGAATTAGTTTAAGGAAGATTTCGAATTTAAATTTCAACACATGCAAAAAATTTCGGCTGAGAAAATTCGAATCAGACTAAATTAATAAAAAAAATTATAGTTAATAACAGTGAACAACAAAAAAGAAAGAAAATTTATTATGTTAAACTAAAGTCATAGCTTACTCAAAAGAATACAACTTCCTCTGTCCATAAAATATTCTCTAATACTCCCTTTGCCCTAACCCCAAATCATTTTCCTCTTTTATTTGTTCTAAGATAGTTTTTTTTTTTCTTTTGAGAAAAATTAATATTCTAATGTAATTTTAAAATGGTACAAATATATCATTTGTCAAATGATATCAAAATATGTAAAATGTACAATATCCTTTTTAATTTTTATTGATAGTATAGAGGGAGTATTATTTATTTAATGGACACTTTCAAACTAAAGTTTGTCAATCCTTACGAATTTTAGCTTTTCTTATATTATCTCTATTAAAATTAGGGATTTTATCTCAAAATAATTGATAACGAGATAAGTGATGATGATCTTTATAATTTTTTTGCAATAGCTGACTCAATACGTTTTTACATGTAATCGAGATTGAGGCTGCTATGTAAAATGGTGGACTCTTTTGATCAATTCGAGTGAAATTAAGGAAGAATGTCATATATAATTGGACTTGCACGTGAAATAGAGTTTGTGCTGATATTATATTAAGATTGATGTTCCAAGTCAAAATAAGTCGATAACATCGAGAGAAACTGTCCAAAATCTTTATAAATTTGAGTTTCAACAAACTCATCACAAATTGCTAATAGCATATATTGGATTCAAACCAAGCCAATTTCTATAAAATGAAACAATAAAAATAAATTGATATACTTTACTTGCAGTAAACTTGAGAATTTGACAATGTTCCCGCGGTGTGTGGACCAGTAATTAAATTCAGTGAACAAGATACAGCCACGTAAACTACCGGACGCATATGCTGGTTTCAAGAAATACGAGACACCGTCCAAATAAAAAATAAAGCGAGAGAGAGAGAGAGAGTGGTAAATTGGTAATCTATAGTATCCATGCTGTGTCGTCATCAATGGAGTAGAGTAAATTAAAGAATTTAGTGGGCAGGTCCAATGGCCAATCGTTTAACAGTCATCCCATTTCACCAAAGACTCCCAATTTTGGCGGGTATTCATCCTTCGTTACCCTCCTCATCGGTTTCAGCGATTTGTGGGATTTATAATTCGGCTTCAAGGGTAGTGTTACCGCCTAGGCTGGTGTTGGGTTTTGGGCCTTCTTTTCTGGTTCACCTCTCCACTGCCATGTCCTCCTCCTCCTCCTCCAATTTTGGCGCCAAATCTCTCATTGCTCCTGCTGCTAGAGCCACGGGTGCTGTTGAAACAGGTTTGGTTTTTTGACTTCTTTCTTGTCCTGCCCAAAACTCTTCTTTGTTTATTTTCTGGTGTAATTGCAAACTTTCATCTTTCTGGGGTTTTTGTTTCCCTTTGAATTTCATATGGTTTTAGTGTTAATCGGATTTGAGACTTGATTAAAGTCTAAAAAAAATAATTAATTAACAAAATGCAATATGTGTGTGGCTGCTGGGATTCGAGCCCAGGTCTCCACGGCCACAACGTGGAATTCTAACCACTAAACTACAGCCACATTTTTGTTAACATAAGAATTTGTCATAATAAGTACTTTCCACATTTATGATGATCAATATGGAAAAGCTATACCAAATTTTTGTTCACCTAAAGACCCTTTTGGTATGTATGTATGTCCATTTTGTTTACGTAAAGTACCTAATGTTATAATAAGACTCTCTGAGTGTAGTATGCTAAATAGAAAAAGTAGGACCCAATTGTCTGCGAATCTTGAACTCTTGCCTTAAATTCATCAATTTCTGGTTATTTCTTCTACAAGTCGGGTGAAACATATCTAGAAAATATCCTCATAGTCCTCAATCTCTTGGGATCTTCAAACAATCAAGTTGATATTCTTACAAAGAGGGCACATATTTGTTTCCGGCGTAAACTATAGTCTATATATGTTGCACCATTAATTGTAGATGCTGAGACATTTTGGCATGTGTGCGGACATAGCTTCTTCATTGTGACCGCTAAATATCTTTGGTCGGGACACTTGGGAGTGAATTCTTCAAATTTAACAGTTGCACTTCTCTATATATAAATGTTAGTTTGAGTTGGGATGGGGTTTCTGGATTGATGGGTGGCTGGGTGTTTCAGGAGACCTATCTTCTTGGTTATCTCCCTGTTTTTTTATTTTTCTTTTTGATGAATGGAGACGGTACTAATTGAGTAATTTCATTAACCGTGACTAGTTAGATGTTCGGTGGGAAGAGTAATCAATAGAGATGGCAGATGACTATCTATTTGCCAGGCAGAATCATGTGGTCCTAAGTTTACAACATTCTATATATAGAAAATTTGAACTGCTCTACCTAGTAGCAAGTAAAGCAAAGATGGTTCTGTGGGCAAAGTTTCTGAACCATGATTGCCTCAAATCCTTTATCCGGTTCACAATCTCTATATACTGAATAAGGAACCAAGTTCTTTGAAATAAAAAGAAGTCCCTATTGGAAGAAGTCTGAGGTTCTCCTTTTCCAGCCATTCATGGCTATATGTCATATGACCGGACCTTGATGCTCATTAGGTTTTTAATTTGTGTGTATATTTCAAATGGTTAACCTTCTTAATTTGCAAAAGAAATTCCTTTTTTATGACTTTCCTAAAAAGAAAGATGCTCTCTTTGGGAAAACATAATAATTTCTTAAGATTCTGTTCACAAAAAAGCTGGAATAGCTCAGTTGGTTAGAGCGTGTGGCTGTTAACCACAAGGTCGGAGGTTCAAGCCCTCCTTCTAGC
>JAOTQG010102429.1:0-13415 GCA_025631175.1 Iris virginica
GAGATATTTGCGTTTAAAGTTTAAGGTGAAAAATAAATAATTGTGTTCACACCTAGCACAATGACAGTATTACCCTTATTGTTTAATAAATTACGTTCGCACTTAATTAAATCTCAACTGTTTATTTTTTCTAATCCAATGACTAAGATTGGTTCCTATAGATCCTATTTATTTAGATTCTCATTAAAACGTGTCTCTATATATATTTAAATACAAACCGTAAATATCGTACAAATGTGCGAACTGTTGTATCTTAGTATTTTTTTGTTGTATTTTCGTTAATTTTGTTGTATCTTAATTTTTTTGTTGTATCTTAATAAGACTCTGTTGTATGTTATTACGTTTTTGTTGTATCTTCGCATTTTAGTTAGTTTGTTGTATATTTACGAATATGTTATATCTTAGTATATTTTTGTTGTATCTTAGTAGATTTTCTTAAAAAATTTGTTGTATTGGATATTTATTTTACAAAATACTGACATTTAACTAACATACAACAAAAATGTAGTAAGATACAACTGGTTCGTATGATTTGTACGAAAAAATGATTTGTAGCGGAATAAGCCCCAATATATATTACGATTTGTTGTTGAATATTCTACGTACCATATTAATATTATCAAGAATGTTTACAGGCAGCGATGCCAGCGAAGAAGAACAAAATAGACATTACGATCGATCTTAGCTTAACTTAGCTGGAAGTGGGATCAGCAGGATATGAAACTGACTAGGATTGAGAAACTAAGTCAACTTCTAAAGAAATGAAAAGGAAATTCTATGAAAGTCAAGATTTTGATAATGATCAAGATTACTTATCTCAAGGTTAAAAAAATATGCAAGGAAGGGAAATAAATGGACAAATTGTTAAATTATATGGAGCCATTATGCATTTTTTTTGCAAGAAGTATCACCTTGAGTAAGTGTAACACACTCTCTCTAAAGCATGTGAAAGAATTAAAAAAGAAATAAGTCCACCCATATCAAATCCTTAATTTTAGGATTAATTCCCTCCCTCCAAAATAACCCACGGCTCTCTCTCTCTCTCTCTCTCTCTCTCTCTCCTTCTCTTCTCTTCCTCGCTCATATTTACAGTAAATTCATTCGGCCATGACCGGCAAAGAAATCCTTAAGGTACGTAAAAATGTTGTAATTAAGGTGTTGATCGTAAGATCCTTCGCTATTGTCTTTTCGGTCACGTCCTTTCCAATCCGATCTGATCGCATTTCAGAAGCAGCAGCGCCCGTGAATGTCATAGCTAAAATGTGGCATGGGCCATTAATGCCCTAGGTTATATAATTGGTGGGCAGATCAAAGGAGAGCATACAACGAATCAGCAGTGATTTGCAGAATAGAAGAAAAATTGATAGCATTTTTCTTGCTGGTAATGTTTTGGTTTGGGTATTTTATGTAGTCTCTCACACCTTATTTTACTCCTCTATTGTAGATTGAACTCTCTCCGTCCCATTATTAATTTCGTAATTATGTAATATTCATTCACTTTAATCATTTGTTCATTTTTCTTATGATATGTACAGTGTATCCATTTAATTCAACCATTTGTTCATTTGATTATAATATGATATTTATTTTAAATTTTAATATATTATAAACTGGTGTGTTGAATGTTACAAATGTTCATTTCGTTATTGTTTAATATTCATTTTACTTCTATGATGGATTCATTTTACTTTTACGTTGAATTAATTTCGACAATACATAATGTTCATTTTGTAAGTGATTATTATTCACTCGTCAGTGCGTATTGTTCATTTATTCATCCGTTTTAGTATTAAAATTTGAATTTTGGTCTATTTTTAGAGATTAGATTTAGAATGAGTTAATTTAGAATTTAATAATGTAATCTAAATTAATTTGATTTTTTTGTTTTAATTAGAAAGATTATGATAAATCTTTTAATTTTAGGGATTAATTAATTAGAGTAAGAGATAGTGAGAGATAGTGGGAGAGTGAATACACTCTTATTGGGTGGTTGATACTCCTTGCAAGGAATGCATAGTGACTTCATATACGGATTGGAAATGAATGGGCTTGTCATTTGTTACTGAAAGACAGAAAAATAGTTGATGATAAAGCATGTTAATTTTATTGGGTCAGGAAGTCAATTTTTGATGATTTGATTTGATTTTTTGTAATGATTAAAGTGAAAAAGTAGGAGAAATATAGAGAAATAATGGTGGGACCTATAAAAAATCAAAAACTAAAAACAAAGATAAAACGACTTGGTGACCCAAGCAGTTTTTTTTTTTTTTTTTTTTTTTGGATACTCGGATCCTCAGCTGATACCAAATTACCTTGAACCACCCATTAACGATCCCTCGGTAATTTGTGGAGGTAAATCGCGAGCTATGCCCAAAGTTGATCAAGATTAGTGCCCCCTTTATACTTTTAGCTCCTACGGTATTTGATAAGTACGGATCTTTTATTTTATTTGGTTTTTTATTTTCTAAAATTTTATTCTAACTGTTTAAAAAATAATTTTAAAATTTTAAATTTTAAATAATAAATTATGTGTCACTGTTTAAAAGATATGATATAGGAGATGAGACAACAAATTGAATAGGAAATCGTAATTCGTATTTGCCTCTTTTTTTTTTGATATACATGTTTTCCAGTTTACACCAATTTTGTTGATATGGTGAAGGTGGATCAACTTGAAAATATACAAATTATAATCTAACACAAGTCTTGATAATGATTTATACGTAGTCAATATGGAGGGTGTGGATTTTTGGGGGTGCATTTCTAACATGTTATTTTTAAGAGTAGTGGCCTCAATTTTGGATCCCTTGTTTCTTATTTTCTTTTTATTACTATTATTTTGAGTTTGATAATTAGAGTATTATCTATTTTAAATTAAGAAATTACAAAAAAATAGAAAAAAAAATTTAAAAAAATGTTTTGCTTCTATAAAAGTAGTTCTAATTCGACAAAAGAAAAGAAACAATAAAATAAAACAAAACAAAAATAGTAATGAGGCGTAACATGTGAGCTCTGAGTGTGTAGGAAGAAATTTGATAAAGAAAAATGATGAGGTGCAGTCAAGCTGATGAGCAAAAATGAAGGGTCAAGATCGCATCAAATTTGGAAGCTACACAATCAAGCAATCAAAATTCAGGCAAACCTGCTGCAGGGGTGTGGCAATTTTGATCAGATGCTTCTTAACTAGGTTGGGTGATCTATTTGTTAAGGACAGTTAAGTAAGGGAGCTAGCTTTTGTTAGAAATGTCTAAACATGCTGAATCTGACCGAGTTCATAACTTTCTCTTGATACAAAATTAACGAAAATACGATAAAAATATATTAAGATACAACGGATTCACAAATTTGTAAGATATTTATAATTTATAGCTGATCATTTTCCTATATATGTTGTACTGAAAGATCAATTACTAGTATATCTACTAGTATATCAAATGATCACATCACTAATGGTGACTCATTTTTCCAGTGCTATTTACCCATTCAACTACGGATCTCGTCGAACTTCCAGTACGTCAATTGGGGGATGTTATCGGAACCATTGAGAAAAAGGATGGATACCGCGGAGCCGGTGGTGATGGCGGCGGCAATTTTTGTGAGAGCAGTGAATTGGATTTCAGGGAAACACAAATGGTCCAAATGGAAACGGAAAGGCCCTTTACCGTCCCGGTTCTTTTGGGAATTATATCGAGCGTCTAAGCGCTTGGTGTTAGGAGTGTCCAATTTTTCTTCAAATGTACATAAAAATTATAAATAATGTACATTATATAAATATGAAATGAACATGATAATTATGAAGATGATAATGATATAACTTATGTGCATTTTATATTTATGTTACGTACATAATATGTAGTCTTTATGTACATTTAGAAAAAAAGATGAGCGCTCCTAATACCGAGTGCTTAGGCACTCGGTATACCAACGACAGTTCTTTACCCTCCAAAGGCGAGATCAAATCCTCTATGTCACTTTATGTGCCACCACTCATATACTGATGAGACCCACCACCATATGAGTGATGACATAAAAAATGACACATAAAGTGGCATAGAAAATTCGAACCCTCCAAAGCCAGTTCCGTTCCCAGTTCCCATAAATAATTGCCACGACCAGGCCGACGTTAAATGAGTGTATCATATGTTTCTTTAAAAAGTCAACCCAATAAATATTTAGAATTATTATATGATATATATTTTATTATATTATATTTTTCAATTTTAAATAATATCAAATAAAATATCAATAATATTTTTATACCTTCGAAATAATAATTAAATTATTATTAAAAACAGTAACAGTCTCGCAAGTTCATTAAAAAAAATATTGATAATTTTCTCAATTTATAATGATTGTAATCTTAGATTTTAAAAAGACAATTAGCATATGTGGATTAAAACTACTAAAATCATATCAAATACTGAATTTTTATTTTTATTTTTTTGAAAATGGATACACACCTAAAAGGCTAAAACAGTGATTAATTAATAAGAGACAAGAAGAACATATCAACATACAAGGAAAAGCTGTATGTATCTATCTACAAGAAACCAGGAAACACTTTTTCAATTAACTCGGAATTTGTATTCAGTATATCCATCTTCCAGTGAAGGGCATATCATATATCAAAGTAGATTTCTCATCTTACAATCTTCTCACCGAGGAAAAATATGCATCGAGCACTAACGGAAGTAAACTGACACTTGAGGGATGTCGATATCGTTGTCGTTATCATCTTCGCAGGCTACCACGAGATCCAAGTGATTGCGGTAAGTTGGCAGCTCGACCTTGGCGACTTCTCTTGCCAAATCGACCATCTTCTTGTCCATGCGCTCCCTGTGCCGAGGGAACATGCTGTTATAGAGCAGGCAGCTTCCACAAGAAATGCTGTAAGCATTTAGACCCTTGTTTGAAAGCCACTTGAGAAGTTCTCTGAGAGTAGGGTTGTCTTTAACGATCCAGCGGTCCCACACGGTCCAGCTCAAGTCCTGGTGCTTGATGACTTTTGGCGGGACTGGCTCAGCCATGGAGAAAAGAGGGAGTGCGAGATTGGCAAATGTGTTGCGGTAATCCTCCACCTTGTGACCACCAGCCAAGACCTTGTACAGCTCCAGGCAGACTAAACCAGTGGCCATGGCTGTAGATGTAGCAATTGCAGGTATGATCCTTCCGGCTATAAATTTGGCTTTCAGCTTGTCAACTTCGGGAATACTGTAATTCCTCGCTCTCATGTTGGCAAGTGCCGCAATCATGTCCATGTGGTAATTAGTATCATCATCCTGTGCATCCACACGATAAATTAACAGGCACATAGCCAGGCAGAAAATTAGTTGTCAAGTGCAATGGCATGGAACAATGAACAGCTAGTATGAAAGTTAGTGATGGAAAATAAGAACCTTCTCAAACTGGATAGGCTTCATCAGGAATCCCGAAGGCAGAACCTTTCGACACTGCTCAAGCTTCATGATAAGCTCATCGATAACTGCAGAATCATCTATAGAAGCACTAGACAGGTTGGTAGCCTTCTCGTCAGTCTCGATTTTGACTCCTTGCTTTGGTTGAAATTCAGGGACCATCACTTTATCAACAGCTTCGACCAATTTGTTGGGCTGCTTAGCCCAATCAGGGATAGGGATTCCAAATGTTTCAGCACGAAGTATCGATCCAGACAAAATGAAATGAAGATGACTAGGATCAGAAACAGAAAAATCTAGCGGCCGTGGGAAACGCTTAGGGGCTGACCAAAATGGAGCTCCAGTACTGGTTGCAGCATCCTCAGGGAAAGTATAAGTCAACTGCTTGACGCGATTAGAAAAGTAATCTTCAAACCTACACATCCAAGAAGCAAAGTTAGTAAACACAATCACTAACATTTACTCCACAATTAAAAACAAACTGCCCCAAACTACAATATGTGAGCTCGTTGTTATGTTTTAGTAGAGCTCAAGCTCATGGACTACGTGGAACCAACTTCTTGTTAAGTTGTTATCGCAAGTTCAACCATTATTTCAAAAGTAAAAAAAAATCTAGAGAATGTCGCTATAGCCTGCTTAGAATGAATAACTTGAACAAACAATACGTCAGTTGTGCTCGAGCTATTGAGATTTATTCCTTGTTCGACAAAAAAAAGGAACAATGGTTTAAAAGGAAAAACTACGAAAATACCATACCTTAGACGAGCCCAGGTTATGCAATCTTGGAATGTTTCACATCTTTCCTTCTCAAGGCACTCAAGAACGCGTTCTAAATTATCCCTTGCTTGAGCATCACCAGCATTCCTCATGCCACCTGTATAATCTCCGGGATTTGAAAGATAGGCATTAACTTCGGCAGGAGTTTTCTCAAGCAAACCTTCAAACTCTGAACGAGCCCATGTCAAGCAGTGGTCGATATTATGAGGGAAAGAGTGCACTGTGCACATAGGCGCTTGCTTCTCAGGTGGGTCTCTTGAGGCCCCATAGTTTTCAGTTAAGTGGGGAATAACCATTTGAGTGTTGCACTTGGCACCCAGAGTTCCTGACTCTAGAAGCGGCTTCTGGAAATATAAGCATCTTTGGTCAACATACAACCTAGCATTGACATTGTCCAGGGCATTGACAACAACATCCAAATTTTCCCAGAATGCCTCATCAAATACATTCTCAGTCTCAGGTCCCACACGGTTCTGCAAAGCTTCGATGTGGAGCCGAGGATTAATTAGTGCAGAAGCCGAAGCAGCAACAGTGGACTTGGCCTGCCCAATGTTCCAATCACGAAAGAGGAACTGCCTACTGAGGTTACTCTTCTCAATCACATCGTCATCAGTTATTGTTAGTTTCCCTCGGGAGCCACATGAGACTCCCATCAAAGCTAGATTCTTCAAGAACTCACAGCCTAGAGCACCAGATCCTACAACAAACACCTGGGCATCTTCTAGATTCTTCTGGAGCTTAGATCCAAACACAGAAATCTGTGCATCGTAACGGCTGTTCAAAGGTCTGAACTCGCTGGATTCCAGTGGCTCGGTAGGAAGCGACTCAATAGAATCAAAGTAGAAAAACTGCAAGAACAATAAAAGTTCAGGCCAGAAGCACTAAGGAGCAAATATAAACCAAAACATATGCCAAAATGAAAAATTCAATAAGTTGAACCATAAGGTAGCACAATTGTATCAGGCTGCTTAATCATGAAGTTGAATGCGTAGATAACCTGAAGAAGTGGATGGAATTTTCCAGAGCATGCCTTCATAACCTCTTGACCAACAATACCACCAAACATAGCAGCCATTGGATTCAAAACAGCTCGAGCTCCGTAGGCAAAGCTCTGCAAGAGTTTTGGATTGACATTTTCCAATTTTCCATCCCCCAGGCTATCATTAATGTCGGTTGCAAAACGTATCAGCTCCAGGGCATCCACTTCTAAACCAGCAACCGGGAAGCGTCCCAGTTCAGATCTGAACTTATCAAGTGCTTGAAATGCCAAATGCAAAAGAGGAGGCCGATCAAACTTTGAGAAATCACTCAGCAAATAATCCCCAGGATCTTTAAGTGCTTCTTTCAATGGCTTGAAATTTAAAATCTTTGGCTGCTTCACCTGAGTGACAATACCACCTTTCTGATATGTACCAAAGCTCGTGGTGTCTTCATCAAGAGTAAATGAGTAGGGTCTTGCATTTTTAATCTTTCTTGGCTTCCCATCATTAAGCTCAGTCATTCCATGAATTTCAGAAAATACAACAAGATCTCCATCCTGAAACTCCAGCCTCTCATCATCAACACAGGATATAAGTGCAGGGTTATCATTGCTGACAGATGCAATAATACCCGTATGTGGCTCCTCACCATCAACATCAAAAACTGTGAACTCAGAGCCGAAATCACAGAAGACGCTGCCAAAAAGGCCTCTTACATCAGCCTTGATAAAAGCGATCGGAGGCTTATGAGCATGGCAATAATCATCAAACTCAATCGCACTTTTCAAGTCAATGTCAGTAAACACCACCGCCTGCAACACCATAAGATAACCTAATCAGCATGCAACGCTATTATGTCCACACATACATGGTAAGAATCTGAGAGCATAACCATCAATAATATGTATTGAATCATTACCACGTAAAATATAAATGACTTCATGGGGGATAAGAACTAAAATTGGTCATTTAGCTCATATCAAATGTCAACCGTACAAGCTTAATACGGAACATGCAGACATCAAGGCCTCAACCACGAAAAACAGGAGTGGAAGCGTTGTACAAAATGTAATTAGATCAAGGAAAATGATGAGATGCAATTACATATCATCTCACTATAAGACCTAAAACAGAAAAATAATATGTTCCCAAATTTTACAAATTCAAACCAATATCTACGGCTATATAACCACAATGATGTAGAGATTTCAAAATAAGACGCGACAAGATAGTCTTGCGACCCTCTCTTGACTGATATATAAGATTTTAAATTTCTCTATCCCTTTAAGCATAATTAAACTAGTATCTACCAACTTTAAATACAAAAAACATCAACATACATGAAAATCTGACAGTTGTTCTTTAGTCAGCTTCATAGTTAAGCTTGAGACCAACACAGCATTGTTGAGCTCCTGCAGCTTCTGAACTGACGCTAGTGCCCTGTTCTTGCCAACGTCACTCTCTGAAAAAATAAAATTTCCGGACAAATCCCAAAGGTCAACCACCCCTTCATCATGCAATGTGACAGACTTCACGCCAGCAAGTATCAGATTTTTCGCTGCAGGCCATGTGGAAGAATAGACATCAAATAAGTCCAACAAAACTTTCATATGCATTATATCCAACCCAGGTATCTACTTAACTAGTAAACCCAATCACAACGACAAGTATGAACACGAAGATAACTACAACAGCTCCAAACTGATTATTCATAGTAGATCATATTATAACAAAACCAATGTACTACTGAATAATGCTTCTAACTAGCAAACATTTATAATGAAATAAGTATATACAAATATTTGCATCACTACCAACTATATTGTTTATATACTAGCATGTGGGCCAGTGATATGGAGATATAATTCACATCATGAGTCATGTGATAAGACAAGTTCATGTGCAGTAACATTCGAATGATACAATTAACTTTGTGATCTAATAGTAGCTAATATTCTGTTACATTAAACAAGCAGATTGCCAGTGCCATAACTGAAGTAATCTATGGAGAAAAATGTGGAAATTCCTACCAACTTCAGCACCAAGGCCTTGCATTCCTGAGACAAGGACATTAGAGGCAAAGAGACGCCTCATAGTCTCACGACCGTAGACCGCAAGCTGCCTGCTGTGGAGATCCTCATCAATATCTTGTGAATTACCTAACGCCATATTCACAACAACGCTGCTTCTGCTACTGCTACCACCGGCACTGCTGTTATTTTCAGCTCCCCGGCTACTACTACTACTACCACTGTTCCACTCAGCACCACTTCCTCCGGTCTTGCTGCCTTCGGTTTCCGTGAGTGGTGAAGAAATCAAACAACTGCCCCGATTCTTCTTAAGCAAACTCTCAAAGTTGTTGTCTCCTTCAACAGCAACGCCTTGGACCGGTCTCTTCCTAGGAAGCATATAGTGCAACAAGCTGCTAAAAAACACCCATTGAAAAATCACAAGATGGAGATCAGGATTACTGAAATGAGCAATAATAATAAGTTCTGCATTTGGTTAGGTGCAGAACAATCATCACTTTACACCTTCCATTCCATTAATTAATCTAAAACACACAGTTTTCCATTGCAATTCATTTCATTACAATTCAATCAAAATGAAAACGAATTACGAGTAATCATTTGTAAACGGAACACTAACAAGTATTCTGAAACCTAGATTGGTTAATTAAACGCTATTGGCAATAGATTCGAAAGCATAAGGGTAAAGCAAAGTAAGGAGAAGGAGGGAACGTACCGATTGGAGCTGAGGAGCAAACAGCAAGAAATGGGATGAATCTGGCAGGTGAATTAGTGATTAGGTTAGAGTGAGATTGAGGATGAAGAGGAGGAGGAGAGGATGTTTGGTTTTAGAGGATGAGAATTGGGGAGGAAGTAAGGGTCTTTGGGGGATTTGCATTGTCTAGGGTTTTGGGGGGACTACCCATTTGGTTTATGCTCATAATCATCTATTCCCATGACATTAGAGAGCTTTCTTTTTCAAGTTTTTTCTATTTTTAATTATGGTCTGATCAGGTGTGTCATATAGTATCATATAGTGTGATATAGTATTGTTCATGATTTAAGATGAAGTTAAATGCATAAATATGATATTTATATTAAAATGTATCTTTTATCCTTGGATGTGAAAGGTTGATTGTAATTTATAATATTTAAATATGATGTGAAAAGTTTGAATGTGAGTAAATAATTAATTAAAGAGGAGAGAGAATATGATGTGAAATATTTCAATTGATTTATGTGAGTGTATATATGTAATGTTAGTAGATGGAAAGTGGGTAATGTTTGAAATGTGATATTGAATGAAATGAGTTGTGATATTGTATTTGTGATCGAATTTGACCATATTATCATATTACCATGTGTTGTGATACTCTACTCGTGATCCGTCCATTAATTTATTGAGTTCAATTTGATGCGTCCAGTGTTTGGAAATTATATCTGAGTACCTATGAATTTTTGGTAATGAGTGTCACCTCACTTAAGAAGTGAACATATGATTATGAATTATAAGCATGATATACATAAAAAATGAACATATAATCATTAATTATAAATATAATTATCATATGCATGTTGATAGCACTCAAATATGTCTATGTTTTAATACTATATTATATGTATTTTATATTTATTTATTGGAGATAATGTCTTGATTTTATATGATTTAATGTTTTTAGGGATTATCAAGGGCTTTGAGTAAAAGTGAGCAAATATGTCGAATTTTGAGCTAAAAATGATATATCTGAAATCCTTATACAAAATGAAGCAAAAGTCATGAAGGTTCATTAGTCATCCGAGCAACTTATCAACATCTTATGAAGAAAGCACTAACGGCTGTTAGTTATTTAACGAAGAAAAAGGACTAAAGTGAAAGAAATAAATAATGAAGACAGTAACTTTAATTAATAGAAAGAAGAAATGATCATGTGTTGCGCGCCTACGGTACAACCGCATAATTCGCGGCCAAGATCAAGTTCAACCGCAGCTCCCATACTCCCGCGCACACCAAATTCGGCACACCTGCACAACTCTGCGCCAGCAGCTGGGCCCCGCATGTCTCCTCGCTCTCCGTCTCACTCTCTCACGCGCGCTTGTGCGCCACTCTCTCTCTCTGCCAACGAGCTGCTGCCAAGCCGTCCGCCAGCAGCCATCCGCGAGCCTCTTTCCAATGCCGATCAGGGACCGCCACGTGCTGCCACAATTCGAGAAGCTTCCTCCAGCGTCCGTGCAAGCTTAGAATCAGATTCGGATTTTGGGATTAATTCTCATGAATTATTACCCAAGCAATTAAGAGGTTTACTCAATTATTCTTTAGAGTTTTACCAAAATTATAATTTATTTTAGGTTAAGGTTTAGGTTTATTTCACCTATAAATAGGATCCTTCTATTCTTCATTTATTGTACCATTCTTATTATATTTTCATACCGTTAATTATTCTATCAGTCTAGTTTATGAAAGAGATGAATGAGTAATTCATTGTTCTAGGAATTTGAGGTAAATCCTACTATTAATTCATGTATTATTAGTAATACTTCCATTTGAGTTGTTTTCTTATTGTTATTGTGATTGTATCGGTGTGCGTTTCTTTAATTAAGTAGTTATTAATGCCTAATTCGATGAATGATAATGAATTTGTATGTTATGTCTGGATCAATAAGAATTTCATACAATAGCTAGATCACAATCCTTAAATCTATTTTGCTGTGCGGCTCAAGCGAGTAGGAGAAATTAAGATTTTCTTAGTTCATATGTGCTTCATGGATTTATGTGCATCGTCGGAGCGTAAACTTAAGTGTCTAGCGAAATCGGAATACCACAGACAATATATCTTCGAAAGGAGACTCAATATGCTGTTGTTTAACAGATAATCATAAGAACAGAATCAATAGCAAATGTGTGCATGCATAATTATTAGTAGTGATTGAACCCATATTTATAAACTCTCTACGTGACATTCATATTCTATTCATTTCGGTTCGTTTATTTTATTTAGTAGTTAGTACTTCATTATTAATTTGCATAATTAAAATAGCTAGATTAAATTATAATAAATTTATGAATCTTCGTGGATCGACATCTTTCTTACCATTATCTATATTATTTATTAATTAGTATAATTAAGTAGGCTATTCTTATTTTTATTTCTTTTTTGAATGCTTGGGACAGCGTGATCACATGTCATGTTCATTTTTTATGCATATCATGTTTATAATTCATTATCATATGTTCATTTTTTAAGAAATATGATATGACACTCCTTACTAGGAGTGACTATGCACTCGGTATAATTAAGTAGGCTATTCTAGTGTTTTGCAAAATCATTTGTTTATTTGATCTTGTAAAGCGTGCTCGCTAAAAATATTTAAAAGAAATTGTATATACGACAAAAAATTTGCTTCCATTTTTTTTAGTGTCAAATGTCTTCCCTTTATATATAAAAGTTTTATAGCGCTTTCGAAATATTTAAAAGAAAAACAGAGGGAGTATCAAAAATTTTACAACGTACATTGAAGTGTTGTTGATTTATATAGACATCGTACCACAAGGTAAAAGCATGCTGGCAAACAATTTTGCATTTATAAGATCAAACGTCGATTGAGACAGCACGCATGGTAGATTTCAATTGCAATACTTATACGGGCAGATTCAGGTGGGATCGACTGACCCTACCACAACGATATATATATATATATATATTGGAATAGTAGTAAACTAGTAATCTTCGTCGGAAAAAATGAAGGCTTTCGCCTCCGGTTGTCTTCTCTATCAAGTTTCGTCATCCCTATTATAATCGATATTTGTTTTTTTTATTTTTTATTTTCAAAACTTCAAAACAAAATAACGTCATTTTGTGTATATATAAATTATTATGACATTTATTTTTATTTCTATTTTTTTTGTAAATTCAATCCATTTGCCTCCTTCTCCGACTCAAAAAATAAATTGGAGACGATGCCCTCAAACCCTCTATAATTTCGACCCCATCTCGATTCGATATTAACTCCGCCCCTACTCATACAACGAAGTAATATTCAACTTTCATGATATCTATTTTGGTAGAATCTTGATATACATACCGATAAACTGTTGGTATTTTAGTGTAATTTAGAGATTAACTAATGTTTTCTCGTTACTATATACAAATAAGAGTGTACGCTTATTTGTTTGATTCAACGAGTGTTGAGGAATCGGGAGAAACAGGGTCACAGCTCCCCAGTGCCCCAGCACCACT
>JAOTQG010102440.1:0-11894 GCA_025631175.1 Iris virginica
CTCACAAATGTCTCTCACAAGTGTTTCTCTCCAAATGCTGGCACCTCACAATGTATGCCACACAAATACAAATGAGTATATCACTCTCTTTCAAGTGTATCACTCCCAAATACAAATGAGTGTATCACTTTCTTTCAAGTGTATCACTTTCAAATGGTACCATGATGGCACCCCACTGGCATACATGCATTGGCGCTCTTCCGAATGCTGGCCGCATCCTCCAAGTTCATCCTACTATGCTATTTATAATCTTCAAGAACACTCTAGAAAATGAACCTAGACATGTTTTGGGAAGACCAAAAGCCAAGTCTTTCCAAATTCATTCACCAACTAGGTTTATGAATACACAAGGGAATGAACATGAGAAACTGCAATTTTTAATTCTAAAAGCTCTATAAGCTCCTAGTCTTGAGCCAACCAACTCCAACAATCTCTACCTTGGTGAGAGACGAGCTCCTAGTCTTGAGCCAACCAACTCCAACACACTTGAGGTTCACCAATGTGCATTTGGAAGTTTGACGTATAGCTGATCTGATGAGGGCTCAGTTTCTGGAAAGCGAGCATCAAATGTTTCCAGAGTACTGTCTTTGTTAAATCCTTAAAATTGACCAGGAAGAATCACTGGAAAGAGGCTGGTTAGAACTGGTCAATGAAGTGATTCACTTATCAGTTGTGCCACTGTTTTCACATAGCTTTTCGGAGTTAATATTAACGCTCTGGAAATGCTTTTGGCCATCAGTGAGGCTTTGATTCTTTTACTTGCTACCAGAATTGATTAGAATTTGCGTCGAGCACCTAAAAGCCACATGGTGCCACTTTTCAGCATCCCAGACTACCCGTATTTGGCGATTAAGTGGCTAAAGTAGAAGAGATGTGGGATTCTCAAAGTTTGAGGTCCAAAGTTTGATCTGCTCCCGTGCTCCTCAGGCGCAAAAATAAGAAGTGGTGTGTTCATCCCCAGCAAAAGAGTAGACTGTGGTTTGGTAAACGCCTTAAAAGCTATATATAAAAAAATTGTCATATGATTTGGACATCAGCGGCAACCTTTACATAAATTTTATGTAATCACAAATGAATTCTCCCAGGCTTCAACCAGTTTTACCTTCCTGTCACTTCTGTGACCGTTACATCATTCGAGGATACTGTTATGTCATGGCCTTCCAAGAATAAATCCATTTCTGCAGCGCTCATTGATGTAAGATCCGGTTGTCTTGGATTAGGAAGACTTGCAATTTCACTCTCCAACATGAGCACCACAGAAGCCATTGTCGGTCTATGCAATGCAGAGATCTGTACACACAACATTGCTACGTGTATGCATTGCAATGCTTGTTTCGTGTTACATGCTTCCATTATAGAAGGATCAATCAACTCCTCTGCTTTCCCTTCCTTCCATAGATTCCAAGCCTGAAATATTTATTTTTGACGTAAGAAATCTTTAAAGCAATATCAAATTTGGTGTTCTGGAGGTCACTGTTTCGAATGAGATTACTAGTCTAGGGACAGTGATGGAAAAGGAAGATACTGTAATCTGGTACTTACATGTCGAATCAGAGTCGAGCATTCAGCAGTTCGGAAGCTATTGTTCCTCTGTCCACTCACTATTTCTAATAATAATACCCCGAAGCTATACACATCAGATTTCACGGAAAATAGACCTTCCATTGCATACTCAGGAGACATATAGCCACTATATTATACCAAAGGAATGGATTAATCTCAAGCAGAAGGTTTTTAGTGCGAGTAGTAACTAGTTAATGCATTGATGTATGTCGTATGACTTACTACGTGCCAACAACCCGATTTGTATTTGCTTCATTTTGGTTTCCTCCGAATATTCTTGCCATGCCAAAGTCTGAGATTTTTGGGTTCATGTCCACATCTAACAAAATATTGCTCACTTTCAGATCTCGATGAATTATGCGTAGTCTTGAGTCTCGATGAAGATAGAGGAGGCCTCGTGCAATTCCTTCAATAATCTCGAATCGAGTTCTCCAGTCTAGCTGTGCTTTCTTGGCATGGTCTGCCACAACAAAAATCCCAACAGGCAAAAGGTTAGTATACCTTTGTCAAATTTGCTGTTACTACAAGTGTATACTGAAAGGCAAGATGAACGTACCAAATAGAAACGAGTCCAAGCTTTTGTTAGGCATGTACTCGTAAATCAGTAGCTTTTCTTCTCGCTCCATACAACATCCGAGCAATCTAACAAGATTTCTGTGTTGTAACTTCACAATCAGGATCAACTCATTTTTAAACTCCTCTAGCCCTTGTCCCGACCACTTTGAGAGCCTCTTTACAGCTATCTGTTCTCCCCCTGGAAGGGTACCCTGGAAAAGAGAATAACAAGTCATTCCATATACTTTTCAGCACAAATGTTTCTGCACCATACTTCACAACTTTTACCTTGTACACAGGGCCAAAGCCTCCTTCCCCGAGCTTGTTTCTATTGGAAAAGTATTCGGTGGCAATTTCTACTGAAGTGAAGCTGAATAGAGGCAATGCACATTTTCCCCCTTCATTTGAAAGATCATTTCTAACTACACAATCGGTTGGAAATTCTCGGCATCTGCCCAGTTCAGTTGTATTAACTTGGCTAGCTTCCCATCGTGAAATCAAGCATTCTGTTAATATAACCAAAACTTAATAAGTAGGTAGTGATTTTAAACGAACATATATTGTTTTGTAACTGATTTTTTGCATTTACCTTTTAGTTTTCGCCTGAACCTCCATAGAACCCACATGACTACGCCAACGCATAAAGCTGCAACAACAGCGAACGTTGTTATTGCAGCAGTCGAACCTCTGCTCTTTCGCCCTACATTCCACAAGATATTTGAAGTCATAATTAATATACCTTGAAAAGGAATACTTGATCTATATCATACTGTTAGTTAAGGTAAATCATCAAAAACTCCGTGGATAAGATTGTTCTATATATTGACATTCTGTTTATTGCCCTGTTGTTAAGGGCGAACTAACAGTGAACAATCAATACTGTCACAGAAAATTAAAAGTAAGAAAGAAATGAATAAAGATTAAGGGTAAAAAGAACTGAAAAGAAGGCAGTGGAAAGAAAAGAAAAGGTAAAGCTCGGTTCTGAGGACAATTCTGTATAACAGACAAAGATAGATGACTTTACCTAATGCTGCTAATTCAGAATTTGCCAGACGAACGTAAAATGTTTCTCCGCCTTCTTCAAACTGCTGAACATCAACCAAATTGCCACCCCAAGTCATGCACCCAATCCCAGATACAAATGCATATGCGTTGCAAGAGCAATTTGCCAAGCATCCTGCTTCGCATCCTTCCCGTGTGTTTACCAAAAGCGTATCAGCATAATCAGGCAACTTAACATTTTCCACTCCTAAGAACCCATCAGTCTGGTTCGTACCATTTCCATCACACTGCAAAGGGGTTCTCCTATTGCATCCGGCATACCAGTTTTCTGTACGCCATTGATCAGTAGAATTTGGAACAAACCCTTCAACACAAGAACATATGTTAGAACGTGAACTTTCACAAATTCCAAAATTCCCACATCTGTTATATTTTCCACATTCATCAGCTGGCTCCTGTAGTAGTACATTCCATTCAGTCTGACCTCCATCCCAAACTACCTGCTCCATAGCTCCATCGGGCCTCATCCTAAAATTCATCAAAGTAGAAGAATTCACATTTTGAAATGTGATATACATGTTTCCTCCTTGTTCTGTGGTTATCCTAAAACCATAATTAAGGAGCGCTCTCATTCTAGGAATACCGACAAATATCAGTCGATTCCAGTGTCCGCTTCTCCAAAGTCGTTGTGTTCCGTTCCATGTTACTACCTGGGGTGATGCCCTTGGATCCATCCCCATTGAGAAACTCCCATTAGATGGATCACTGGCACTTTTCCATGAAAAGAAGGAATGATTCACTCCACCAAAAGGATTCATTTCAATTCTCATCTCGGGTAAAAAAGTATCCGTGGGGTGATCATAACTCTGCCACAAGACGTTGTTATTGCCGCTGGAAAGAATCAGATTCCCATTGTCCAAAAGAACTGCAGTTAAGTTTGTACCCGATGACCTCAACGAACTATTAGAGGACCAAACTACAACACTGTTTCCATGAGAAACAATCAAATCACCATTGTTTCCCATACTCAAAACACCGGAATTATCAGAAACTGGATTCTCTCTATTCGCTACCCACACAACTGTTTGTAAAGGAACTCTGTAATACCATATTCCAATGTACCGAAAAGTCGAATTCCCAGGGCTGAAAAACCCAAGCTCAAATACTCTCCCAGGAGATACAATAGTTTGGCCATCTCTTATCAACTGTCCTTGAGAAATTGTGTTGTTCACTGTCTGAGAAAATACAAAGGGAATATGCAGAATCAAGACTACTGAGAATAGATGAAAACATGTTAGGCTTCTGTAATCAAAATCCATATTTGAAAATATGAACAGATTGCTGATCTTGATCAAGCAAAAAGTGGAACTTCTTTGCAAAAGAAACATAAACTTAAGCCATGAACAGGAATTCCATTAAGGACGGCTTGCTCTAGTTGGCACGAGGATTGACAAGTGTTTATGGCAAATCCAAGTCAGAAAAGTCTAAACCATAACCTCAACATCAGAAATAGTATTAAAGGTACGTGTAAACACTAACACTAGTGGGTTCACACCTTGAACTATTGAATATTAAACATATACTCCTCCTTCCGTTCCGGGCAAAGAGTCCATCATCATTGAAAGTCAAACTTTTTTACTTTTTAGCATTTTATAATTTTTACAAATTATACCAACATTATAATTTTTTTTTTCCCGACGATATACAATAAAATGTCAAACTTTGAATTTGAAAGAAAAAAATTTGTGAAAAGACAAAGATTTATGGCTTAATTTGTAGCTATGTGCAAATTATGGAGGATAAGACCAAAAAATGGCACCAAGTTGAATAAGTTGGACCAACCTGCTCTGGCAGCCACATGCCTGCCCCCTATACTTTAACTTTCCAGAAGAACAAGGTAAGTTGCACAAAGTTGAACAACTTGAAGAAAAATATAAGGATCAATCCATGTTTGAGAAAATGGATGAAACAACCTGCCATAAAAATAATAAATTAAATAAAAACTATATGATTTTGGAGCTAATAATTTAAGTACATTTTTCATCCTTCATGGTCTTCTAAAGATATGAAATAAATATGTATTGAACATGATATGTTAAACAAGTGCGATTGAGGAGACTTGAACTAGAACTCTATTAAGAAAATTCAAGTCACTTACCACTTGGACCAACCCCGTTGGTAATAGCGAGATTACTAAATTTGTGATATGAGAGTTATGGTATTCAAAATAATTGTGAAAAATGCTTATAACCAACCCTCTGCTACTTAGGAGGACGGCGGCGATACGATAACATCAATACACTTCACCTCATGAGATCCTATGAGTTGTTAGCATAATTAATTACCCCGAAAATAAAAATACTACACTCAATGAGACAGATTCAAAGAATAATTTCAACGAAGACGCAAGAAAAAATTTTTTGGTTTTGATTTACCATACTGCTTTCCAAATAAAATTTTATGTGTTGGTGGTGCCGCCCACCGGTTCGGGTTGCTGAGTTGGCTCATGCTTGTGATCATTTGAACGGAGATGATGCGAGTCGACAGCCAGGTCAGCAGTGATGATGAAGCCATTGTCGGGATGGATCTGTAATTAATGGAAGAGGGAGGAAGAGAGGTGAAGGATACGAAAGAAAGAGAAAATGAATGGAGGGGATCGATTCATTCTTCTGGGATTAATACGTTCAAATTGAACATGTATATATAGGGGCCTTTTGCAAAATATAATTTTCTTCAGCATGTACGTACGTAGATTTGCAATGTTGGTTCATGGGTATAATTTAAATCGTCATTGCATATTGAAACCTTATATGGTCATGAACATGGGTCGTGTAGTGTAGTGGTAGTACTCTGGAAACTGAGCTGCATCCAAACATTTTCCCCTTCACCCATGCATGGGATCCCCATAGCATGAAATCTGTCAGAGGTTCCCAATACCTGCAGCCAGTGGCTCATCATCATGGGTTTGTTTGGCTTCATAGTTTACTTTGTGAGTGTGTGTTTGTGTATTACGTGGTTTTATTTTTTTAATGTTAGGTCGAAATTAAGAAAGAGATCATAGGGAGAAGTATTGTGATAACAATGACATAGAAAGCCAAAAACCACGAAAAATGTAAAAGTATGGATCGAGTAGGCCTATGAAGTGATCACGGAAAGATGTACAAGTTCACCAGAAGTTTTCATTATGATCATCTACTTGTGTTTAACAGAATAAACTTAACAACAGCCTCTCGAAAAAACCACGTATATACTATGCCTCTATCGTCCTTGAAGAGTAGTAATACTGACATTATTTACAGAAAATCTGTTTTGAAAATCCATCTCTGAAGCAGTCCGCCTTTCAATAAGTGCAGGTTGTTTTGGTTTAGGAAGATCTTCATTTTCGCTGCTAAGCATTCGGAGAATATCCAAAACAGTTGGCCTATCTTTCGCGAGATCCTGAACACACAATAAACCAACATGTATGTATCTCAGAATCTCGTTGCGGAAGCATTGCTCAAATATCACCGGATCTATCATGTCTTCACTCTTTTCTTCATTCCACAGCTTCCATGCCTGAAAAGATCCGATAAATATGTCTGTGAGAGAACAATAACTAAGTTTATTACCATGTTAACTATTAAGACGTCTTCAGACAAACTAACAAATCCTAGAAGACTTAATGCACGCTGATCATTATAAAAACTCGTGTTCTTTCTCCCACTTATGATCTCTAGCATGAGCACGCCAAAGCTGTAGACATCAGATTTTTCCGAAAAAGTTCCTCCCATTGCATATTCAGGGGACATATAGCCACTGCATCAATGTTATATTCAACATTAAAAACAAGGAAAATGCTAACGAGTGCCTAAGACCACTAGTTAATTACATCTGAAAACGAAAATATTTTTCATTGGAATTCCACAAAAGTGTATTTAGTAACATCACTCAATGCTAGCTCAAATTTTAGATCCCAAGCAAAATAATTCCATTTTTGTATTCTCAATTAGTGCCCTTAATTAGGGCATTTGTTAGCATGACGGTAAAAACAATAGTTAAAATGATTCAGTCAGTCAAGTAGGTTTCTATCAAGAATACACCTGAAGTTGAAAGAGCCACATGCACTTACTATGTTCCGACAACCCTTCTAGTTTTCTCTTGATCTTGATCTCCTCCAAATATCCTGGCCATGCCAAAATCTGAAATTTTTGGATTAAGCTTGTCGTCTAACAAAATATTACTTGCCTTCATGTCTCGATGAATGATCCTCAACCTAGAATCCCGGTGAAGGTATAACAGTCCTCTGGCAATGCCTTCAATAATGTTGCTGCGTTTACACCATATCAGTTGTTCACTTCTGACTGGATCTGGAACCGCATTATGATCATCAGAAATGGATAATTGATAAAATCTTAAGTAAGGTGATAAGCAAGTATGTTGGCAACAACTATGGCAGTGGTACTTCATCCGTCCCACTTGGGGACTCCTGTTTTCCTTTTCTGAATGTCTTGAAAATGTCTCTATTCAACAATCATGCACTGATTTCATCTTATTCTAAATACAATACTATATCCCTCAATGATAGATCTTAAAATGAGTTACTATTCCCACAGACAATAAGGTATTCTGATGTGTTTCATGCGCAGAAGCAATAGGAATGTACCAAAAACAATATTAGGACACAAAGCGTGCCTAAGATGTGGTAAACTAACCAAAGAGATGTGCATCCAAGCTTCGATTGGGCATGTATTCCTAAAATCAACATCTTTTCATCACCTTCAACACAGCATCCAAGCAGCTTAACAAGGTTACGGTGCTGGAGTTGAGAAATTACCATAACTTCATTCATGAACTCCTCAAACCCCTGTCCGGAGGATCTTGAGAGCCTTTTGACAGCGATTTCTCGCCCATCTGGCAGACTTCCCTGCAACTGGATGTCGAAATAATTCCTCTGCTCTAGAAGCAGTCAATAACTCAATATACAACTATAATTTTAATAATACCTTGTAAACGGGACCAAAACCACCCTGTCCGAGCTTATTATCTAGATGAAAGTTTCCAGTTGCACTTGCCAGTTTCTTGAAGTCAAATTTGACATGGTTTATATTATCATTTCCTGATAATAACATCTCCGTCTCTTGCTCCTTTGCTGATTCAGATATTGGTCAATTAAAATCCATCTACATATACATACTAACGAGTATTTCTTAATCACCACGGTCACGTTCCAACTCATTGGATATTTACCTACACGTTTGCCTGTGCAGCTACAGCATATGTATGTGGTGATAGCAATGGTTGTTGAAACTACGATCACTGTTACTGCTGCAATAATTATCTTCTTGTCTCTATTATCTGAAGATGGAACAAGAAGGAAGATTAGGCTGGTGTGATATGAAAAAATAAAATCATTCCCGAACCTTCCTGCATATGTTAGAGAAATTCAGCCAAGATCACAAACGGACTTTTGAAGAATCAAATGTTTTCGATTCTGAAGTATTGAGAAACACTGCCTCTGTCACAAAACTGGATTTTTATTTTGTTCCTATATTTGATGGTTGGAGCAGAAAGTTACTTCCTTAATATATGTGCTTTACCTACAGGAACAATCTGTTTGAAACTAGGCAATAACCATAAGACAAGCTACTTGCAGCATTAACTAATTCGGAAATGATCAAACAGAAGCATAAGGAAAACATTGCAGGACATTACCAAGCTCTGAGGTAGCCAAGCGGATGTAGAAGTCAACCCCACCAGTGGTCAAAAATTTCTGTGTGTCAATCAAGCTACCAGTCCAATGCATGCAACCAATTCCATTGTCATAGGAATAAGCCGTACAAGTACAGTTATTAAGACAGTCACTCTTGCAGCTATCAGTTAGAGCTAACCACTGACCAAAGTCTGGTACCTTTATTGAAGGTAGCTTCAAAAAACCATCTCTTTTGTCATTCTCACCAGTGGTCTTGTTGTTTCCACATTGCAGTTCTGCCCTCCTTATGCATCCACTAGTCCAATTTCCTCTACTCCATTCCTCCACATGCCTCGGCTCAAACCCTCTCAAACAGTTACAAATTCGTGAATCCTGCATATCACAGATTCCAAATGGACCACACTTCCCATAAGCATTGCACATGTTCTCCACACTCGACCACGTAACCATCCACTCTTGTCTCCTATCTAGCCAGTACTTTTGCATTATGCTTCCATCAGAACCCAAGAAAAAGTAGGAGATGGTAGAACTAATAGCAAAGTTGAATGTCAGATATGGATTTCCATCGTTATCAACTACAAGTTGAAATCCGTTGTTGTATGCAGAATTCATGCCTGGTATACCAGTGAAGATTTGGCCATTCCAGGGGCCGCTACGCCAGAATGGTTGACTCCCATTCCACAAAAAGAGTTCTGGAATGTGTACAGGACCAAGTCCAACTGAGAACATTCCGGTCGATGGATCAGAAGGGCTTTTCCACGATATCAGCTGATTCTTTGACGACAGTCTCATGTTTGGTAGATATGAATCAGAAGGATTTTCAAAACTCTCCCATAATATTGCTCCACTGGAATTGTCCCGCAAGACTACGTTGCCAGTATCCAAAAGCTGGGCAGTCGAATTCACTTTAGCGTGGGAAAGATTTGATGACCAAATGATCTCATTCTGCCTATCTAAGACGACAAGATTTCCATCTTCAGAGATAGTGATGGTCCCAGAAGTATCATTCAAAGGCACATCCCTATTAGCGACCCACACGGCGGTAGTTACTGCAGGAAGATTGTAAAGAACACCGGCATAGCGTCTAGTACTGTTATCTGGGGTAAAGAATCCCAACCTGAAAACTCCATTACTGGAGACTATGGTTTCAGGGTCTCTGATGAATCGAGTGGATGAAAGAATGTCTGTGCAACTGCAGAATCTTGCAAAAGAACAGAGAAATACTACAGCAAGTGTTGGATGAAGGGACATTTCACAGTGTACTGCTTCAAGCTGAATCAGTATGGTATGTTGCTTCTTGGTTAGAACTGATCAATCAGTTACTGCCTGTGGTGTTTCTCCAAAGTCAATAAATATATATATATATATATATATTTTCATCTTAATTAGACTCGGGTGTGCTAAACTAATGAAAAAAGTCAGCATACTCTTATTTAAATCTTGTTGACGTGAATATTATATTAGATCATGGTCAAAGCTCTGTTTTATTTTAAATCTCATTCAAGTCATAAAGAGCGACGTGTGTGTTTGACTGGAATATTACAAGTTCAACTAAATGTTCATCTTTCTTCTTGTAAACTTTTATTTGAGCCCAATGCAAGAAAATGCAAGGAAAACTCTTAAGCCAAGAACAGGATGCTGAAGGTCCATTTCTTCTAGTAGTATAGGGAAAAACCAAACGCTGGATATAGCTAACTTGAAATGTTTAAAAAAAAAAAGAAAAAAAAAGACATCTTTTGGCAGGTGGAATTTCTAAAAGAAAAGGACGAAAAAAACTACTTTAAAAACAGCAGAAATTTTGCTGCAAGGACAGCCAACATTTGCTGTAAAATTTGCTCCTGAAGACAACATAAAACTCCTTTAAAAAACAGAACAAAAATTGCTCTAAAATGAGCAGACAATCTACTACAAGACAGCTAAAAACTGCTCTAAAGACGGGAGAATAATTGCTCTAGAAACAGCAGAAAAACTGCCATAAAAAGCCAGACATTATCGCTAGTGGTTGCCTCCCGGCCTGTAAATTAGAAGAGAATGGGAACATACAAGTGATCCATTTGCACTGAATTTAAGCTACCATGTAACTAGAGAAGCATGTAGATTAAGCTTATATTTTGATTTGAATAGAAAAGTATATAATAGAACTGTATCTATCATTGGAATCCATTCAAAGTATAGTTTGCCACTTTGCCTTTATTTTTCACTTCCATGTCTTGTGTGCTAGAGGCCATGACTCTGCTATGAAAAAACATAACATAAATGTGAGAAATTAAACCATGTTCCAAGCTCAAAAGCATTCTGCATGCAACCGGAGTCATTTCATCCGAAGCAGCAAAGCTAACCTTTGAATTAAAAACGAGATACTACAATCTCCGGTGCTCCCTAACCAAATCGTTAAAAAAAAAAAAGAGGATGATGAAACAGAAAAACTCACTCTCAGGACTGGGTATGATAGATAAGGAACAATTCCACACAGTATGAAAAGCCACAAAAACAATCTTAGTTTATCTACAAGGCATATAAACCCAAGTGGAAACAAAACCTAAACCACTAGGCAAGTGAAATAAACTAATTCTTAGGTACAAATCATTTGAATTTGAAGGTTCATTAGTCCCATTTGCTTTGATCATAGGAATATGAAGCTTCACCGAAAGAACTACTCTGGATTATTAAGAGTTCACTTCTGAAATTATACATAACACCATATCCCTTAAATCTCTTTTATCATTCCTAGAGCTCGAAAAGCCTGGAGCCCCTTTACTTAACCTAAACCACAGCAAACTTGCGGCTTGAATATTCCCATGATTTATCTACAAGGCATATAACACTACAGCATATGTTCATCCTGCAATCTAAAACCCTTTCATAACGAAAAAAATAGTCATACAATTAAGCTAAAATTCTCATTTCATAACGCTCCATTCTTCAAGTTCAATAAAAACTGTTACGGATTCCACATTTATCTTAGGATTCAAAACAAAAGTTTAAGAAAGAATAATATTAGAAGATATAACTACTGCTCATTTATAAGAGGGATGAAGCTTCAGTGCCGCATTGGCTTAGATTCTTCATTGAGTCATAGCCCCTT
>JAOTQG010102451.1:0-13409 GCA_025631175.1 Iris virginica
TCAAATGGGCTTGATATGATATTTACGGCTGGTGTTTGGTGTGCAATATATGTTCTGGTTGCAATCATTGGTCTTTTACAATTTTCTAATTTTATCCGAGCTTCAACAAACTAGATCGGCCAGAAACGATGGAAGTGTAGAATGACTCAGCGATATTTTTTTTTTAAATTAAGGGGTATTTTTGGTATAAATGAGGCGGCAGTGAAAAATTTAGGGGCGGCATTTAACACCACCCCTCATATATCGGTTTTTAGCCTAGTTCAATGACCTTGGTCCTTTTTAGGTTGGAGTTTAACTCATTAAATTTAAATTCTTGTAGCCTTTTAAGAAGTGTTGTATAGTTTGTCAGAAATATGGAATTAAGGATGAGCAATTTTAGGGGTTTGAAGAGGGTTAATCATTAAGAAAAACAACAAATTTTGTTATGTAAATTAACACAAAGCTCTAATAAATTTGTCATTTTTCTTCAAGTCCTTTTTAAAAATAATATTTTTAGTATGTTTAATTCTTAATGTAGGAACTAAAAAAAAATCCTAATCAACCTTTAAACAGCAATGTACATATTCTATAAAAATATTTATTCATAATAATATATTTATTCTATAAAATGCTCTGACTTCTTCAACTAGCTGTCCAAAAATTAAATCTCATAGCAGAAATACAGAAACCAAAAGTAGGATATAACTGACTAAACTAAGAACTAACTGTGTTCATCAAAATTAACTAAAATTGAATTTGAAGGAGTTGTATGTAATCTCTCAAATGGAAAGGAAACTAAAAAAAAAAAAAACACGAAGCCCGTTGTATGTAATCTCCCATCAGCAACTTCATTTCAGATCATCGCAACCCAAAGCCACTTTGAGATTTCGAATAGTAGCTGTCAGAAGTGTTTTCAATGTGCTCACGGCGTCCAAGTGAGCCTGCACTGATCCTGCATTGTTTTGTCCTGGCACCTGGAAAGCCAATGTAAGCAACGAACCACATGGCTTGCTGGAACTACTTGTGCTAGCAGAAGCCCCACCACCGCCGCTTCCTCTCCAATTCATCTTTCCATCACTGGAGATCATGAACCCGCATGGGAGTATCGGTATTGCGCTTGTGTGATGTCCGTTTATCACTTCCATCACAATATGCGCATCAATTGGAGCAAATATTATTTGAGCACCCAATGGGTCGATGCTGTTTTCCTGCACCAACCACATGTTGGTCTCCTTTGACAGCATTGGCTGGTTCCATACAGAAATGCAATGAATTATTCAATAACTAGAGAAAACAAAGAGAACCAATGATATGACAAACACTATTTATAAAGACCTATGTCGAAATGAGGACCACAAATAGGTCTCCGTTAACAATACTGCCTGGTTATTGCAGAAACACTATGAACGGTTCCAAATCAAAGAAACCAATAAGAAAGAACAAATTAGCTATGAGATGATAAACACTATGAAGACCTATAAGGAAATGAAGCCACTCTTGCATCGCATGTACTTGTATAGCTGATAAACTGACACAGATTTTTTCTTGCAGAAATACAATGTTTTTTTTTTTTTTTTTTTTTGAGTAAGCTGATTGAATTTTCATAAGCATACATACAAACATACACTCACACACAGACACACACACACAGACATTTAAGGTGTTACCTGCATAATTGAAATGGAGTTCCCAGGGTGAGTTCCTGTTGACATTTGTGCTATCACATTGAATGGACTTCGATTGAACATCTCATCCCACTTTCAAGCCAATGTAAGAAAATTATAACCGTTAGTAATACTTGAGATAATTAAGGTAAACACAAATTTTTGGTCATTGTACATTTGCAAAACTAGACAAGCCAACAAGACTTCCATTTTTGTCATTTAAAGTTAACCTTCATAGTCAAAATAGCCACGGGCCAACCACTTTTGTCATGTTTTGTGAATGGAAAACAAGGAAATAGCATAAAACACCCTTCAAAACTCAAGCCAAAAACTTCAGCCACATAAAGCTATTTCTTATTTCCATCCAAAAAATGTGATGGAAGTGGATGGAGCAGCTAGTTTAACTATGCAAGCTAAGCCAAGTGACCAAATGACCAAAACTGAAGTCCAGCTGGCAATGCTATATAGTTTCAGAAAGCACAGAGCTAAGATTTTGTATTAAGCCTTGATAATATCCTGAATAAAACACTAATCATAATGAGCAAATCAAGGCTGATTAAGTACATAATATATACCTCAGATCTCCTGTTTTCATCTCTCAGAAAATTGAAGAGATTTTCAAAGGTAAGAGGAAGCCAAACAGATGTAGATGCAGCAACAATTATGCCAAGAGGTTGGCCTAGTTCATTGTTGTTGCGGAGAGAAATTCCAACCTCCCGGTTAGTTGGTTCTGATAAATCCGATCTCGAAGGTATGCTTAGGACGGCAGAAAAATCCTTAATCATCCTGTGTGTAAGCATCATCAAATTTGTCCTCCCTTCGAGGATCATTTCTGTACAACAAAGAGTATCAGAATACCACCATAATCATCAAAAACAAAAAATTGAGTTTGTTATATACTATGACGATTGCCACATGGTCGAGAATAAATAAAATCTACTTAAAAGGGAAACTAGGTCTGAGGGGCCAAGGATTTGGTTTGAGTCAAGAAACCAGTACCTCCTTCAAAATTTTGGAAACTTGTTCTTCCTGGTACCACAGAATATAAGGATCTCTCGATCATCCTTTGAAGAGTAGAGAGCCATCTTCTAGCTCCAAATCCATGTGCACTACACAACAAATCGCTATAAAGGGGATGATTTAGGGATTCATTGAACTCTACATGATCGACCCAGGTAACCTGCATTAAAAAATGACATTAGAGGTCACAGTTTATCGGATATGAGCAAATCTTATATTTTGACATCTCAATTATCGAGCCAAGTGTTCAAGTCAAATCATTTATGAAAGATGGCATACCATATAAATTATTACAAATTCATGAACTGGTTTCATACGTCTCTTTCTCAGCTTACCATCTAAATGAATGCATTATCAAAGAATGTGAAATAACAAATCTATTTGTAAAATTCACCTTCGATCTTCCACCGGGAAGGCTTTGAATCATTACCCCAGAAGGAAACCTCCAACAGCAGGTAGGCGGCAATTCATGGATCTCTCTAAGGAAGTCATATGATGTATCCACGATCAACCAAGTACCTGGGTCTATTTGCTGGTAATAACGGATAAAGAAAAATTCCCGAGGTGCCACAAGAGGTGAAAGAATATGCGTTCGTTTGTACATCTACATGATATGCGCCATTCAGTTAGTCAGCTCATTTGACGATCAATTTTAGAGAGAAGGGAATGAAAGCTGATTTTATAAGTTGTTACCAGATGCAAAGAGCCACCAAGACTTCCAGTGTCTAGGGTTTCCATATTCTTTGCTTCCATGACAATTGTTGGAAAAAGATCAGCCCACTTATTCTGCACAAAGTTGTCATTTAGCAAATGGAATTAACTAAGGACTAAGTATATCATGTGTGACAAGATGAAATGTAAGAGCTACCTAGAGTTCTCACCATATCAAGAAACAGTTCAACCAATTTTGATGCAGTGATCGGCACTATAGTTGAGTCTTTCGATGACTCAATACGAGAATTCCTGATGTTCAAGTGGCTAGACTTGGGGGAAAACTTGGAGTAATTTTCATGTTGAAGAACATATCCCCCGTGAGTTGGTGATATGGCCCAAATACGCTCACTTGCAAGCAAAAGTTCTGCCAACTCATTCATAGCTTGAAACGCGCTTTGTACAATGAATTCTTTATCCTTATCGCTTATCTCAACTGATTCATAATTCACTGCTATTGTATTCTGAGTGTTTGTGAAAATGGTGTCATTGCTGTGAAAAGGACTTGCACCTTCTTGGCCAAGAAAGAACATTTCTGGTGAATTCAATAAATGTGCAAAAGCATCAGGTGAAAGGGATAGAAAATGTGAAATTGGTCTTCCAGTCCTAATACTAATCTCGTTTGAAAGCTTTTCATGCTGCAAAAAAACATCAATTTGACATCAAATGGAATGAAAATTACCATCACGAAAGAAATAGAGATGCACAAAGAGAGAAATTTACCGCTTCTTTGAGGAGAGCATTTTCCAATCTAAGTTCTTTTAAAGTGCTTTTTCTCGCTTCTTCACCAACAGGTCGATGAGGATCACAGGCTGGACATATCACATTCTTCATCATCTCTGCAAATGCGTTATTCTCATAACGCATTCTTTCAATTTCTAAGCGCAGACCATTATTGTCCGCACGATCACTCTGAACCTGAAAACATGCAAGGAGTGTAATCAGTATCACGTACCATAAATCTGCTGGCAGAAGATGTTCCGAAAGTGTAAAAAAAAGGTCAAATTAAATACTAAATGTAAGAGTGCAAGCACTGTATCACCTTTGCTTGGTTCCTCTTGTTCTGAAACCAGAATTTGACCTGCTTTGGCTCAAGACCCAACTCTCTACCAAGTTGTCTTCTCTCTTTTTCGTCTGGATGGGGGCAGCCCATAAAAAAACTGCCATATTCTTCCCCAAAAACCCATAGAGTTCAGAACCCAATGAGAGATTAAATAAAATGCAGACAAATAATTAAATGAAGCAACATGGAAAACAACAACAAATATGGCCTAAGTAGCAGGTACAACAAATATTCAAATTAACCAAAAAGAAGGCAAAAGTGAAAATAACACATTTGATCCACAGAGAAGGGCTCCCTCTTCACTTGACCAACAAATATTCTATATGTATTATGTGCGTACATATAGAAGATCTGCATTACTCCTGGCCAACAAATATTCTATATGTATTAGAAGATTTGCATTTGAATCACTTTTTTACTATTCCAGTGTAGTAATTTTTCACATGCTAGATTCCAATACATGATTTCATTTGATTTCAACATGTTTGCCATTTAAAAGGATAAAATGGAGGCATTTTTGAGATAAAACTTAATGAATAAATGAGTATTTATATACAAGAGAAGAGGATGTTAGATATGACCTACACACATGTATGGTAGATATATCTGCATGTATGTTTGTTCGTGTGGGTGTGCAAGCGCTCACACATACACACTTAAATGTTTATATTTTTCTTCAAAAGCTTGGAGTACCCGTGACAAGAAGAATTCAATGAAAGTTATTGCACACTATATATGTTAGAAGAAAAAAAGAAAAATTTGTCTTACGCTTCAAGCCGTTGAATTTGCTGTGACGTATGGCGCGGCTGCTTGCCCTTTCCCAGATCAGGGTTGTTTCCAGCATCCATCTCTGGCGCAACAAAAGAAAGAGAGACTTGCTGAAGGAGAAGAATACCAAAGGAAAGTATGACAGAGAAAGGCTACTTGCTGAAGTGAACAGAGTTTCCCAATACCAAATGGGGTTGGTGGTATGCAACAGAAACCTTGGTGGTATTTATACAGACATATTCTTTCCTTTTTAGAACATCCTAAAAAGGAATCATACAACGGGTATGAACTTTTCCTACTAAAGGAAATTTCATAAATGATTAATAAACATTGGTAAATGGATAGGAGCGTCTCCTATTAAAGGAGATGCCATAAAAGAATTCGTTAAATATTAATTTGAGGAATGACATTGAAGATTTTGCTAAATTATGGTTTAAATTAGCAAGAGTTTTGTTTGTTGACATAAGACATCTAGGTAATCAAATATACCACATATAATCCAAACATAAATGGAAATGATTTAGATGGTTCCGTTCGACCAGCTAGATTTTTAATCCTCATTGTCATTAACGACTGGATTCACGTTTCTTCGTGATTGAAGTTTAAAATTTTCAGCTACGTGCATCAAGCCAAAATGTGAAGGCTCAATTGCTTCTGAGAATAAGGTATATTAACTTTGTCTATCACTCATCCCTAATCAATTTATGTGGTGACATATTCCCAAAATATATATATGTGGTGAGATTAACTTCACTCTTTTGGTGCAAAAATGGTAACAACCATCCTAATATTCACAGATCAATTAGTAGCTAATTTCCTGTTGGCTAAAACAATTCTCAGTTCAATGGTGAGCTTGGCATCTGAGACATAAAATCTCTTAGTGCTCGCTCTGCACTTCAGGATTCTGTTATGAACTTATGATGAGTAACTATTTCCTAAAGTATACATTGCTGCTAGCTAGGTTCTCGGGAAGAAACAGGATGGAAAAGAAACTCCCAACACAAAAATAAACTGCAGCCAAATCTCAAGGAAAGGAAAGGACAAGAATCAACGTCAACCGAAAACGATTTAATGTAGTACAAAAAGTAAAAGTGCTTTTAGCTGAAATTTGGCTTACCCTCTACATGTGAGGGCAGTTTTGTAAATAGAAGGCCAAGGCTAATCCATCTGACAAACTCCCAAGTCCTTGAAACTATAAGTAACTCCAACTGAAGTCAAAGCCCACTCAGCAAATACCACTCTTGACTACAAATAAAGAGAATTGGGGCCTAATCGTATAGCTTTAGTATGTACTGTTATGATTTCTTGACTAAAAGTGTTGTTTTTAACATAGACTAAGCAACTACTTGTTTTTTTAGACTTCTGCTAGGACACATGCTCAGAAACTTGGCTATTCTCATTTTACTCTCTCATTTTCATAAAGCTTTCATAGTTAGAAGATGCCAAAAGTGGCCACATTAAGAGTGCAGCTGACAGCTCCAACTTCTAGGCCCAAATATCAGATAGTGCAAAAAATTGAAGGCAGCTATGTTTGTCTCAGTCCCTTTTGAACTTCAGACTTAGCACTTGAGTCTCATGTACTTTTTTTGATCTTTGACAGCAAAAACCAATCGTAACTGTCCCACAAATTGCCTACTTGCGTAAACCTGGACATTCCTTTATGTTTCCTTTTTTACACAACAGTATGTATCAGTGCTGTCTATATGTTTCATTGGTTATTTCTCTCAACCACTTACGAGCTCCTGTTAAATCTATCCCTCAATCATAGTTACACTTCATAGTTCAAAACCTAGTTCTGGAAATTTTATTGATTCTTCCCTCCAAATATGAGGGAGGTGATTCGTGATCGCAGAGCGCCTGAATAAAGTTAAATACAGGAAACTTTAAAATTTCCTCGTCCATCTCTTCATTACATTTTAGGTTGGGAAACTGCGTAGGATTTCTACTGAACACATTTGGAAAGAATATTGTTCTCATATCAAGGAGTAAAGTTCCTTGAGCAAAGTTTGTATGCAATTCATCATTAAACCTAGGCTATTCATGCTTCTGCACGCACTTGGCTTGCATTTTTGAAGGATGAGGAACCTCTCGATTATTTCTTCCCTCAATTTCTCTCATTGTCCCCTTGGATGATGTCCAAGTGTCAATTCTGCTTTAGTGGCAAGCATCCATTATTGGTGCGTTGATTTTTTTTGAAGAAAAGTGTAAGGGAGATGAGTCGAGTCCTTTTTTGTTATCCTGCTACTTGCAATACTTTCTACGGACTAAATAGTTCCCACTCTTTACAAATAAGAAGTTCAACTCATGGTGGATTTCCGTTGAACAAGCACGGGAATATTTGCAATAAAGCAGCTGTTTGACTTCTGGTAAGTGTCTAAAAGTTGGAAATTTTCCCCAAATATGAAAACATAATATCTACTATCCATATATGGATCATAAAACACCAGTCCTTCATCACCAGATGCCACCTCCCATCATGTCATAATGCAACTACAACTACATATTTCCTGACAATTTGGTGATAAAGCATACACAAAGAACTAAACTTGGTTAATTTCACACAATTTGCAAAACTATAACGGAGTATAAACAAAGAGAGTGTGGGTACACAAGAAAAGTAACAAAAAAATCGTAAAGGCAGTAACAGTTCCAACTTTAAAATATACCGAAAATCTGCAAGGATCTTACATATGTGTTGAGCACAGTGAATCAATAGACGAATAAGCTATCCGCATGAACTTTGAATAAAGCGCTGCCTCAATCCACATCTGTGCAATTCAAGGCCACCTTTATTTTCTGAATAGTCGAGCTTATAAGAATACTTAAGGTGGTCACTGACTCCATGACAAACTGTCTTGGTGCTGAATCGTTATGTACTACTATCTGAAAGGCAAAGGTAAGAAGTGAACCACCTTCTCTGCTTATAATACCTGCGCTAGTAGAAGCTCCACTACTTTCTTTGCCATTTGACCGGCCGTCGCTGGAGATTAAGAAGCCAGATGGGAGTACAGGTATTTTCAGTGTGTCTTCACCGTTTATAGTTGCCACAATTGCAGATAGGTCTACGGGCGCAAAAATTACAAAGGCGCCACAAGGGTCAATGTTGTTTTCTTGAAGCAGCAACATGCTGCTATGATCGGACATATTAGGCTGGGGGGAAAAGAGTTATTAGGATTTGGTTAAACTAATTTGAATGACCTAATTAGCCATGACCATGAGATGACAAATACAACAAAGCATTTAAGAAACAACAAAATTGACCATGTAAAGAGTGTATATATGAAAATGATGATGCGGTGCATGTGCAACACTTCAGAATTCTTTTTTGCATCCCAATAGAAAATAACAAAGCGAAGCATACTGCAACGCAAATGATCTTGAAAGCCCATATTCACATATGACACTGTCGTGTCTAACCATGTTAAACAATATAAGAAAGTTGGACGAAAAAGAAAGAAAGAGCAACAAAGACCTACATCTGCCTTTTCTATCGGTGTGATGTGTTCTTTCCGATAGTGAAGTTCATATGTTTCTAAGTGAGGTAGGAGTAGGACCGAACCAAATCATTATGATATTTAGCAAGATTTCTAAATACTATTTGGATATTGGACTGTAATAGCTTTATTGACTGCATGTTGCCTCACCATGAGTTATCAGTGATATGCAATGCATGTTGGATTACTTTACAAGTAAACCGAACATTACTTTGTGTTCACTTAACACATTAAGAATAATTAAATGTACTATCTTCGTATCATATAATGGTAAAACAATATGAAGAAACAATGTGATGTTTCTACCCGTTAGAACCCTTCTATATCTCCAAAGCATTAAAAGCTTTCCATATGTGCTTTCTTATTAAAAGATTAACTTAGGAGCCCAATACTTGATGCATGCACAATTATATTCTTAATTAGCGTTAATCCAGGTGAATAATTGCAATTGAAGTAACCTTTTCTTTGGGGTGGGGGGGAGCGGGTAAAATCATTTGAAAATATCAATTAGATGTCATCATTTTCTCCATGAAATCCCTCAATTGTACATGGCACGGACCACCACATCATCATTAGGATAAACAAATTACATAACTTTTCAATCTGATCGTAAGCTTCTGAAATAAAATTTTGAGGCGCTACCTGGATAAGGGAGATGTAGTTTCCGGGATGAGTTCCAGTAGATATGTGTGCAATCTCATTGACTGGGCTTCCATTGGACATCATATCCCACTTTTTGAAACAAAGGAAGAAAAATCATTAGAGTTGGTAGAACTCAATATTCTGGATGCTTCTCTAGAAAGTTTAAACATCAATTTTCAAGTAAAGGTTGATTATGATTACAAAACCTGAGCTCGCTTGTTTTCATCTCTTAAGAAATGAAAGAGTGTTTCGAATGGAAGAGGAAGCCATACAGATGTCGATGCGGCAATTATCATGCCACTAGGTTGGCATGGTTCAGTATTCTTGCGGATAGAAATTTTAACCCCACTATTAGTTGATTCTGGAAGATGAGGAAAATCCATTCTATCAGGCATGCTTAAGATTGCACAAAAGTTCTTGACCATCACGTGGGAGAACTTCATCATGCTTCGCCTAGCTTCGGGGACATTTATCACTGCACAAGAAAAAAAATTAGGGTCTCACCTTAACAATTAGAAGTGGGTAACAGAAGAAAATATGATATATTGTGTCTTATTACCTCAATTGTATCCACTTTTTTTGGAAGGAAGATAAACTAATGGAACTTAATTAAAAGCACAAAAAACAACTGGATCACGAATTTTGTTAAAGAGCTGAGAAAAAATTACCTCCTTCAAGTTCATGTGCAGTTGTGCTTGATATGACTGAGTACATAGATCTCTCACACATTCTTTGGAGAGTGGATACCCATCTTGTCGCTCCATATGCTTGAGCTCCACACACCAATTCCCTGTAGAGCCTATGGTTTAGGGATTTATCGTTTACCTCAACGTGTTCCACCCAAGTAACCTGAAAAAGATGTGAGTATAAAGATCAATCTCAATCAGATCTTAGTGATGCTAATGTTAGACTGTTTGTTTTCTTAGTGGTCTCGTAAAATAGGAAATAATGGCACGTAACAAGATGGCCAATCACTACCATGATTACAACATCGTGATTTAGTTTACAAAAGTCTATTTCTGGCCAACCATGCAAATTTTTACAAGTTCATGAAGTGGTTAACTTTGCTCTTTCTGGCTTGGCACTTAAGTGAATAGCTCAAAATTAACTAGGTGCACAAACAATCTAACATCAGAGCTACCGCACTATCCTTGCTGAAATTAGATTCATATATGAAGCAGTTTCCGACATTACGTAGTAATATGAAACAACAACAAAAAGCCTTAATCTAAATCACTAGGGCTCTGCTACATGAATCCTTTTCGACCATTCCATGCAATCCAAATCATGGTTGTATATGTTGACGACATTTTGATCACTGGAGTGATGTAGAGGGAATTATGACCTCAAGACATGCATCGAAACCATGTTTGAAACTAAAGATTTAGGTACTTTGAAATACTTTCTTAGGATTGAAGAAACTCGATCCAAGAAAGGGATACTTATTTCACAAATGAAGTATGTCCTTGATTTGAGGAAGCAAGGTTACTTGAAGCAATATCGTATGGCAAACCTATGTACCCAAATGTCAAACTTGTAGACAGTGAAGGAGGAATGCTTGAAGATCCAGAACAATATCGGAGATTGGTTGGTAAGCTTAACTACCTTGTTGTAACTCTTTCGGACATTGCTTTTCTGGTAAGTTTAGTAAGTCAATATATGGCTAATCCAATTGTTACTCCCTGGAATGCTTTGATTCAGATTGGGAAGTACTTGAAGGGAGCACCCGGTAGAGGGATCTTCTACACAAATCATAGACATACGTGGGTTGAGGCCTTCACGATTGCTGATTGGGCTAGTTCACCGGAGGACAGAAAGTCTACCACGGGGTATTGACAGTATTGTGTGTTTGCGGGTGGAAACTTAGTTTCGTGGAGGAGTAAGAAACAAAGTGTAGTGGCAAGGTCAAGTGCAGAATCTGAGTATCGCGCTATTGGTCGAACTACTGAGAACTCATATGGGTACATTACTTCTTGAAAGAAATTGAACTTGAAGTTAAGTTGCCTATGAAATTATGGTGCGATAACTAAGCTGCCATGCATATTGCCAGCAACCTAGTGTTCCACGAAAGGACAAAACATATAGAGATCGATTGCCACTTTATACGTGAGAAGATTCAGCAGAAACTAATTTCTACTTCATATGTTCGTACCGGAGAACAACTAACTGACTTGTGTACTAAGAGTCTAACTAGAATAAGGGTAAATTATATTTGTAACAAGCTAGGCATGATAAATATATATGCTCCGGCTTGAAGGGGAGTGTTATGAATTCTAAGGACCTTTATGGTATTATAGTAAGTTTGAGGTGAGAGATGTACATATGTCTGTGATAGTATATCAACCTTGTATAAGGATTGAAATGGATAAGATAATATTGTGACTCACTTTCTCTCTCTCGGTTCTCTCTCAACACATTATTGTCATTCCTTTATACTAAATTCAACAACTTCTAAAGCTTCTTTCCATTTTTCTAACTTAACGTAACCCCATTCTTTCTTTTATCGATATGGATAATGTCACCGGAAAATAGCATGCACCAAGGTATATCATATTGTAGATGTCTAGTTATAAGGCAAAAAAATACAGGCTTAAGGCCGATCCTTGGTGTAGTCCTATAGTGATTGAAACTCGCATGTCTCTCTTCCTGTGGTTCTAACTAATGTCACCCCATTATACATATCTTAATAACCTCAATTTATCTCACTTTAACCCCTCTCTCTTCTAGGACCGACCAAATTACCTCCGTGGGAACTTAGGGTCAGATCACAAATCTCACATATCATTATATTTGAATATCACTACATTTTACATATCACATATATTTCAAATATCACATCCAAATATCATCAAATATCATATATCAATATCAAACACTTTCCATATATTACCCCTACACCTATACACTCTCACAAATCAAATCAAACTTTTCACATCATATTCTATCTCCTCTCTCCTTAATTTTTTACTCACATTCAAATCTTTCTCAATTTTTTCACAACAAAGCAAAAGAATAGAGAAAGGAGACAGTGAAAAAGAGTGGCACGTGTGCTGACGCTGACACAGTGAGAAATGTGTCGCGGGCATCTCGACATCCTTTAATCAGTGTTTATACAGCAAACAAATTAGTTCGTCAGTGCCAATGCAGCACTAACATTTAGGTTATTCTCAAATGCAACAATTTACCCCCTCGTAAGTTTCAAATTTTTGTTTCAGTTTCATCCTCCATCAAGTTTTACAATGAATCCCCATTCTCTCTCTTTTCTACGGAGTACAAGCTATCTCAAGAAATATCGAATTTAACAACGATCCTCGACGGTGTTAATAAATTGTACAAACACTTTAATTATAGTGTCATGACTCTTGAGTCATGATACGTTTTGAAAAATCACCTAACTCATGTTATACTGTAGATGGTAAAAATTGACGTTTTACCCATTTTTTGATTTAAATTTTATGTATATCATATTTTAAAATATATTTTATCTATCAACCATTTAAACTTTTCAAAACATAAAATTAGTCAACTCACATTTAAAAATTAATATTGATGCCTACAAATTTTAATTAGTATCTACTTAAAATGTGACAAAAAGTAATAAAAATATATTTTAAAATTTCATGATCAAATAATATAAAATTTAAAGCCGCTTAAATTATACCGGTGGATCAAAACTTTACTCATATCCAATACATACATACTGTTGGAATTTTCTAAAATAAATGGCAATGTTAAAGAAAGAAATGAGTTCATAAGTATTAATTAGGATCAATATCCTACATTAAGGATTAAATAAATGATAAAAAATGTTCAAAAATAACACGTCTATTTCCTGCGGAGCACTATAGCGGTTTTTGAGCGCTATTGCGATTTTTGACTGAACCTGGGGAAAGGTTGGACGTGGGAACTTCGCTATAGCGGAAATTTTCGCTATAGCGGTATTTTCCGCTATAGCGAAGTTGGCAACGGTCATAATTTTAAAAAAAAAGCAAAGGACATGTCGTTTAGAAAAATCGCCATAGCGATATTTGGAGCGCTATAGCGGAAATTTCCGCTATAGCGATCCAG